>WOXC01011046.1:0-74218 GCA_011680675.1 Gymnobelideus leadbeateri | reverse complement strand
GGAATATTGCAGGAAGGGAAGGGAAGAACAAAAAACCTAGAAGTTTTTAAATTCAGACCCCACCCCGCCCCAAATCTGCCAGGTCATTCTCTATTATGGATAAGATCCAGTGATAAGGTCTCAGGGAAGAAGCAGAAAACAAAAGATAAACTAATCCAAGTAGTATCAAGCCTGATAAGATGGGGATGGAAAGAAAGGAGAGAAAAAAGTAGAAAGAAAAGAAAGGATAATTCCAAGTGAGAATAATGAGGAAGGAAGAGAAGTTCCTATGGCCAAAACTTAGTCAAGATAACTATTCCAAAACAGCTGTTAATATGTAAAATGATTCTAAGTAAGTTATAATTACATCAGGCATAATTATATAAGATATAAACTCTATCAGGGTTTGTCTATATATTAAAAGGGAAACATCAATTGAATAGCTCTCAGGATATTCATCTAGAAAATACAAGATTTCTTCCCTAAGTTAAGGAACAAGTTGAAAAAATATAAGCACAGATAACAAAAAAAAAAAAATAGATTTTAGCTGATGCTGGATGAAAACAAGTTTCCATTGGTAGAGTAGTAAGTTACACAAATAAAAATTATTATAATTACGTTTCTTAAATATCTTTTCAATTTTGCCATGATACATACCTCAGGTATCTCAAATTTCATCGTAAAATCAATCAAGTTTGTAGGCTCTTGTTTCTGGGACCTTCTTTGTCGAGCAATGCAACTAGTAATTGGCACACAAGGAGCTTCTTCTAGTGGACTACAAGGAGCATCAAAAAATTCCTCTTCGGATTCTAAAAGTCACAACATGACATTAATAAAAAACAGTAAATTGCTTTTGTTATAATAATATTTATAATTTGTGAATAAACATTTAAATACTGGGACAATGATCCAATAATGAATAAGTTAAAAAGCTAAAATAATTATACATTCGAAGGATCTTAAAATTCTCTCTCAACAAGCAACCTTCAGGAATGAATACAAAACATACATACACACTAACAATATGCAAGCCTAAATTTAAAGAATACAACTTTCCCAAAATATCATCTCACAATCCATAGTTAAAAAGTTACTTAGGAAAGTGTTGCTTATCAAAATATACCCAAGCAAGTTTAACTAGTTCACTCATGTCTAAGTCATTTGGTCTTTAGAGCAATACCACTGGTATAGTTGCTCAGAAGTAAGTGGCTTTTTTGATATCCTCAAGTAAACCTGAAAAATATAACATTTGATCATAGTATTATTGAGAGTTGTGACAGATATCAGAAGTCATTATCCCAATATACTCCTTTAATAGATAAAATGAGGTTAAGTATATTGCACCTAAGGTCATATATGTACTAACGATGTTTACTCAAACTTAGCCTCTGGCTCACAAACTGATCTCAATGTTACAGAATATTCTAAGACAATGCTAATTTTTTCTGAGAATTCTTTAATATGCTTTTTAAAAAGATGTCCATAAGCAAAGATGAAAACAACATGTTAGAGAAATGGCAATGCAAAGGAAAAGAGTAAATGTTACAATATCAGTTAGTCAGTCAATAAACATTCATTAAGCACTTACTTTGTAATAAGCACTAGGGATACAAAGAGTGGTAAAAGACTCCCTTGCTCTCAAAGAACTCACATAGTTTAATAGGGGAGACAACATGAAGCAAGGAGTTTAGCCACAGAAGCAAGAAGAGATATGAAGCAATAGCTAGGGGAAATGGATGGATCAAGTGATGGGTTTTTTTAAAGGGACAAGGGAAACAAGTGAATGTTTGTAGGCACTAAAGCAGCAGCCAGTAGACAGACTGAATGAGAGTGGGGATGTTAAAAGGGTAATGTGCTAGAGAAGATGGCACAGAATGCGACTGCGTATGCATGGAGAGGGGTTTCCCTTGGCAAGGAGAAGGGCTACCTCATTCTATAAGACAGGTGTGAAGGAGTAGAAAATAGCAGAAAGTACATGGGTGACAGGAGAAGAGAAGGAGAAGAGAAAGAGAAGAGAGGAAGGAGCTCTCACAAACAGCCTCCATTTTCTTTCTTTTTTTAAAAAAATGACAGATGAGGCAAGGAAGAGCCATGAGACATTTAATGAGGGATGAGAAGGCTAGGACTAGCTGTTGTGGTAAGTGTGGCAGTGGATTTATTAAGGAGGTATAAAAGAACGGCCTCGCTGCAACAGGCACCACACAAATGTGTGGTGGACGCAGGCAGCACAGTTTTGCAGTTTTTTCCAGATTGGTTCAGCAGCATGTGTGTGGAGTGAAGGCAGCAGACAGTGACGACAGTGCAATTTAAGCGGTTCAGTAAGTGGTCAAGATGAGGAAGAAAGAACTATACAGTGCAGGGTGATGACCTGGCAAAGAGCTGATATATCAAGGGATTGAAGGTCACAGAATGGACAAAGAAAGTTTAGGGATGCAAGACAGGTGGAGAAGTAGAACAACAACAAATTCTGATAAAATAAGGGAACTTCAGAGTTCACAAACATGGAAGTGTTGAATTTGTAGGTGGTATCACAGAGGACATACATACCACAGTCCAAAAGTAGAGGTCCTACTGATAATTCTGTTTACAGATGCCATGTAGATTGTGAGGACCTTTTCAGTGATGTCCCTGACTACTTGAGATTAACCCAATAATCCACAAAGGAATAAAATAAATGAAAACTACCTACGGTCCTGATTATGAAATGTAATAGTCATTGCCTTTAAATTTATGTGTGTGTGTATAAACAGATGTCCTAAAAATTTTAGTGCAGTTTAATCTTTAGTAAACATTCATATAATTGAGAAAATATTTTAATGGAATAACCTGTAATAATTCTGCAATCCCTGTAGGTTTCTAAGCCACAGGTTGGGACTCAAAAATATTGTGATGTAGAAAATGCATGTGTTTGATGTGTTTTGTTTGCTGATCTGCAAAAATCTCTGCCCATGTGTGTATGTGTGTCTATCTGTCTCTGACTCTCTCTCTCTCACACACACACACACACACCCATATATGGCAAACATTTGACTAATTTAATGGCATTCACCATGCAGCTGCCTCATACATACATACACACATACTCTCCAACATACACACACACACATATATATTATATACCCACCCACTCACACTCATATATGTAAAATAAGCATGCACTGCAAATGAATATGCATATAACTGGACTAATTTAATGGTACTGACATATAGATGCACATACGCATACATATGTGACAAACACTGCAAATGGGTAATGATCTGAGCCTAGAACTAAATAAAAGGATGAGAGTAAGATAGAGTGCACTTGGGAAATGACACAGTACTTCCAATGAATTCAAGCTGTTGCCTAATACAGAATTTCTTATTTTACAAAATCAATATTCTTCCAATTATGCTATAGTTACAAATCACGAAATTTCATAATCTATGAAAAATAAAATTGTACTTAACTAAAAGGGCAACAAAGATAATGTGGTGGATATAAATAAGCTGCAGTATATTATTCATGATTGCTTCTATAAAACAAGTGGGATAAAGGATATCATTTAAGAAATATGTTACTAGAAAAGGAAGAAGGCTGTTAATACACTTAAGAGTAAGGAAACACCACCTATATACCAAAAAGCACCCTGAGAATGTTACCACCTAGAGAAAAGTTTTTAGGACTTTGGATAGATCTTCTAAATATTCTTATTCTAAATGACGTGGTTATTCCCTACAGTGATAGTGATTGCAGCCCACATTTTCTCATGCTGTGCAATTCTTATGAGAAACCTACTTTAAAATACATCCACTGTATTTTTACTGAAATAATATATTCATTATAAAGAAAATATTCTTTCAATAAATTTACTTTACCATCTTCGATAATGGACTGAAGTTCCAAGAAAGGAAGTAGTTTTTGTGAAATCTGTGGTGTTCCAAAAGAAGATGATGCACGAACCTGAATAGACAGTATGTTGTACACAGTTATAAAAACATACACAAAAATGTTACGGAAATATTTTGATAAGTAAACAATGAATGTAAACAGAGGGTGAAAGATTAATCTGAATTAATAAAAATTAAATGACAAAACAGTTTAAAAGAAATTCGTTTTCAAATAAAACACTTATCAGGGTCTTATTTGTAACTTAATTTTTAAAAAGTGGTCATTTCCCCAGAACTTTAGAATTTAGGTGACCTAGAGGTTTAGAGGTTTGCTGTGTTTCCTACTTAATGAATATGGACTGCAACATTCATGAGAAGGTTTATTCAGTTTCTGCTAAACACTAATTTTAGAGTCCAATAAGTTAAAACATAATTCTATCCAATTGTGGAGTGCTGTAATCATTAAGAAAGTTCTTTTTTATGGTCTAAATCCACTTCTTTATAATTGCTATGCATACATTATGTCCCAATTCTCCCATAAAGCTATGCTGAATAAATCTTTCTTCAATGTGGTTCCTTAAACTGTGTCCATAAATAATAATTATACACAAATTATGTGCGACAGGAGTCCTATGAGTTAATAAGGATACATTCTACACACTTCATACGTTTATGCAGTTCAAGTATATTATTTCTTACCAAGGGTAAGACCAAAGTAAACCAAGAAAACATGGTTCAAATAGGTAAACACAGATAAAAGCAGCAGTATAAATTTAATCTTAATTAGAACATTTTGATACTTATTCTCTCTTTAGGACCATTAAGATCTTTAGCATGATACAAAAATTAAACTAAAATATATGCTAACAAAAAGATGTCAAAGTAGAGGTCTTTCCAAATTAGTTTTAATTAGGTGATAATGGCAATTCCTTGTTTGAATCCAAATGGATATTTTCAAATACCTGAAAAGTTTACTTTCTCAAATAAGCTACTTTCCTTTCTAATTCATTATTAACTTGATTATCAAATTTCTCTTCCCCCCCAATGCTTTATTAACTTCTTATTAACTTTATTAACATCATTCATTTCCACCAGATTTTGCGTTACAATTTTTTCCCCATTTTCCCCCACCCACCACCCCAGAATAGCAGTCCCACAGGATATCCCCTCATCCAGTCTGCTCTCTCCCGTATCTTCTCCCATATCCCCCCTTTGACTATAAATTTCTTTCTTTTTTTTTTTTTTTTTTGCTTTCTGGAGGGCAATTGGGGTTAAGTGACTTGCCCAAAGTCACACAGCTAGTAAGTGTGTTAAGTGTTTAAGGTCGGATTTGAACTCAGGTCCTCCTGACTCCAGGGCCGGGGCTCTATTCACTGTACCACCTAGACATCCCTATCAAATATCTCTTTATTCATACAGTTTAATAAGCAATTCTTGATTGTTTACAAATTCTGAATTAGAGGTGTTCAAATTAATAGGGTTGTCCTTTGCTATTTCATTCAAGCTAATTTGAAAGGTTATGAGGCTATATTTTTTAAAAAGTGCCAAAAAAAAACTAATAAGAGCTTAAGAGAATTTTCTTCATATTAAATCTACTAACTCTTTCATGTTATTATTATCAAAAAAATTTTCTGTACTTCTAAATAGAACCAAGCAGACCTCCAAGTTAAGTAATGATTTTGTTGTTTTGTTGTTGCTGAGTCATTTCAGTCAGTCATGTCCAACTCTTTGTGACCCCATTTGGGGTTTTCTTGGCAGAGATACTAGAGCGATTTGCCGATCTTTCTCCAGCTCATATTACAGATGAGGAACTGAGGCAAACAGGATTAAGTGACTTATTCAGGGTCATACAGCTAGTACATATCTGAGGCCAGATTTGAATTCATGAAGATGTGTCTTCCTGATTCCAAGCTCAGTGCTCTATCCAGTGTACCACCTAGCTGCCCTTAAGGAATGTTAAGAGCATTTTTAAAAAGTCACCTGAGTGTGTCCATTTTAAATGTGCTCAAAGGACTCCCAATCAACTTACATCTCTAAAAAGTACAGAAAATAGAAGTAAGGGACAGGTAAAACAGATGAATGAATATTTGCCATGATACTATAAGACACTGCTGGGTATGTTAAAGTTCTAAATGAGCTGAAGTTGTTGATAAAAAAAATGATAATTACAGCAAAAAATATTCAAAAAGTTCATGTCAATTGGGAAGGAGGTCTCCAGTGAAGTGTCACAGAGAACTGTGTGCAGTCTCTGCTGTTTAACATATTTTTCAATGATTTGCATGGGTTGTATTCTTATTGAAATTATAGACAACACAAAGTATGGAAGATAACTGAAACAGGAAATAACAGAATCTAAAGACATTTTAAAAGATGAGAACATTGGGTTAAATCTAATACATATGAAAGGATAAATGTAAAATCTTATACTTGAGTTCAAGAAAATGACCTCACAGATACAAGATGAGGGTGTCTGGTTTACACAGCAGTTTATCTAAAAAAGATCTCAGGGTTTTAGCATACCATAAAGCTTAGTATAGGTGAAGAATAATGTACTGAGGCAGCCAAAAAGTGAACTTGGTAACTTGGGCTGAATTAAGAAAGGCGTAATATTCCAGGAATAACAAGTAGGCCCACAGCATTATGCTCTGGTCAGACTACATCTAGAACATCCCCTTCAATTCTGGGCACCACGGTTAAGGAAAGACATTGATAAATACCCATAGGAGACTACCCATATCTTCTACTATTTGAAGGACTATTACATGGTAGTTTAATCCCTTGTTCCATTTGTCCCTAGAAGGGGGCAGGAGAACAAAGGTGAGAGGGGTCAGGGGTAAAAGTGAGAGAAATGATTGTTTTTCTCATATATTAATAATTATTAAGATTAAGGTTTTCCATTTCTATTTTCTCATTCAGAAACCACCCCTGTCTCTTAAGGCCACTGTTGATAAATGAAATTTCCCAAATCCTTGGGGTAATTGCTTTTCAAACAAGAATCAAGTCTAAGTGAGATCCTGTCCTAAGGAAATAAGCCCCTGTCCAGGGGACCTTATATAAGAATGTCCACTTCATAAGCTAGATTAGTCTACAACCAACAAGAGTAGTCTGGACAAAGATGGATTCTTTTGTCCAGATTATTGGAGGCAGCGGAGTTTCATGATCAGGTCATGTTCTCAGCAAAAAGGAGCTGAAGACTTTTAGCCCACTTTTCATTATAATATTCATTCTCCCATTAATTGGTAACCAATCTGAGTTGATTTCCACCTGTCATGAATACCCATTCTTTCAACAATATTTAAACTTTCAGCAAGCCCCCAAAATTCATCTTTAGTTCATGAAAGTCAATGACCATCATTTTGTTAATTATTTGATAGGTATAATTAAGAAATTGTTTATTAATTACCCAGAAATTATGTCTTTTGGACTTTTCATACAGCAAAAAGGTTTGAGAATATAGAATTAGGAGCATTAGGGGAAAAGCTACAAAAAAAGGATTGAGGTATAGTGGAATAAAACATTTTCCAACAAACAGAGCTATCCAGAAATGTAATGACTGCATTGAGAGGTAGATATCCCTAAGTAAAGATCTTCAAGCCAAAGCTTGATGCCCACATGTTGCTATAAAGATTCCATTTTGGACATGAAGCAGACTAGATAAATGTTGAGGTCCTTTCCAATTCTAAAATTCTGAGATTCTATAAAATTATTTTGTTGTTAAACAATTTTCTTGACGTTTCCAATATCTACTGTAATATTTCTTTAATATTTTAAAACAATACTTTACCAGAGAAGTTCTTGGAGGGGCAGATACATCAGTTCCACTTTGTGGCCTTGGAATGCTTTTAATTAATTCCAAAATCCCTCCTAATTTTTGATCTGAAACTTGCAAAGAAAGTAGGGGCAGATGTCCAAAAACTTTGAATCTATTCCGAAAAGATGAAACGTCGTTAACACTAAAGTTTTAAGTAAATCAAAAGATTTAACTAAGAGAAAATTGTATTTCTTATATTTTTCCTTCAAATTAGTCACATGTTATTCCCAGAGTGATAATTTTCCCAGATTTCCCTTTCATTTTTAAACCTTTTCTAATTATGGAATGAAAGGCTTGTCTCTCATTTTAAACATGTCTTTGAAAAGGAGTTTTCTCTTTTGTCCTTCAAATTACACTGGGACTATAGATAAATAGTTTTAGCTATTTTAAGGCACTGGAGGGTGGGAAATGGCAAAGCTGAGTCAAAAAGGACATAGGATGCCTGAGCTTTTCCCGCGTTCATTCAAGCCTAAGCTCTTACTCACTAACCTAGAGACAAAGATTCCCAGGAGCTAAAGATCCAAAATCTGTTCTCACCTGCCTCTTTCCTCCCAGGACTCCTCTCCCCCTCCATGCCTGAAGTAAAATTATCATGCTCATGTTTACCCTCTAGGTAAACAATTTAAAGACTCATAGGTAAATATTTCTGCTGTCTAAAATCCAAGTCATCAAAGACAGAGAATATAGATGACTGATGAAAAGGGGTTACATTTGACAGGGAAGACAAAAAATCTTCAGCCTGGTTGGAAGATGACTGGTCATAAAAGGACAATTAAATGCTAGTTATTAGAGAACAATAATCAGATTTTTAATGTGTTGGTAGCATGATAGTACTAGTGGCAATAATGATGATAATCACAGTGACAATGATGATGATATTAATGATGGAAAAGTACATAATATCACAGAAATTACTAATACTGATTCTCAGGTATTAAGTCTGTAACAGGTGAGATATCCAAATTCAAACTTAATTTGAGTCCTACCTTCATCAAGGTTATTATAGGGGTGGGAAACCTCAAGTCTTAAGACCTCCTGGGGCCTTCTAGGTCCTTAAGCACAGACTTCTAACTGAATTCAAATTTTACAGAACAAATCTTTTTATTTTTATTAATACATTTTTGTCTTTTGAATTTTTATTTAATTTTTTAAATATACGTATTTAAAATACCAAAGAATATAGTAAGTTTCAATGAAATAATCCTCCCAGATTGACAGCAACAAGGAGAACATTATTAAGCCATAAGGGCTAAATTGACAGCTGCTTCACTTATGTACTTCTAACTTCCACTGCCTGACTGGTGCCACTTACCACATGAGGCTGTTTGGTGAGAGTTGATGTGGGCTGTTATCAGCTTTTGAGAACAGGGCACTGTGTTTCTGTTTGAAGTGGAATTTGTGAATAGTAGCACAGTTCGATAGTATTTTTAAATTCTATCTGCTTAACAGTCCATAACATCAAAGAAGACCAAGAGAACATTGAAGAAAATAGAATTTTTAATGATGATTGGGAATTGCAATATTACTTTGTTTTTGCTAACAATAAAATTATTTGCTTGCTTTGTGATACTGCAATATCAACATTAAAGAAATTCAATGTTCATCAGTATTATAACAATCACAAGGACCTTGAAATATTTTAAATTAGAGGGAAAAGTGTGAACGGTTGTAGTGCAGAAATTACAAGATGAAAAGCAAATGCAAAGACAATTTTCTCAAGTAGCAATAAGAACTGGAAATAATGCCACTGAAGCAGCTTTTAAAGTAGCTTATATGCTCGGGTAAAAAGGGAAGTCATTTAGTGATGTAGAAATTGTGAAAGAATGTAACACTGAAGATGTAAGATGCTTAGACCCTGATAACATTTGAAAGTAACAAACAACTTTCAAGAAGAACCATAACTGATCAGCTACATGAACTAGCCTTCTACTAACAGAACTTCATGCAATATTTCAAAAGGAAAATATATATTATTCAAAAACTTTGGATGAATCAACTGATACTACTGATCTGGAGCAGAAGATTTTCTTTGCTATGAAGAATTACTCACTTTGGGCACTTTTGTGAACAGAACACAGGGAATAGATATCTTCAACAACTTTTAAGATAAATGTCATGAAGATGGATTGAATTGGTAAATTTAGTGAGTGTATGTACAGATGCACGCACCTTCCATGACAGAAAAACATGAAGGGCTTACTGCATGGATAAAAAAAAGTATTAGCAGAGCCAGATGCTCTCAATTCTTTCCATTGTATTTTGCATCAGCAAAATTTCTGTACTACATCATATCTGTGACAACTAACTTTGATAGACTGGACTCCTCTTAGCAACGCAAGGTTATAAGACAACTCCAAAAGATTCATGATGGAAAGGGATATCCACATCCAGAGAAAAGAACTACAGAGTCTGAATGCAGATGGAAGCAAACTACTTGTTCTCTCTCTTTTGTGTTTTGTTTTGTTCCTTCTTTCTCATTGTTAACTCCACTAGTTACAACTCTTCTTTACAACTTGAATAATGTTTAATGCGAAGGTATTTGTAGAACCTATATGGGGACTGTATGCCACCATGGGGGGGGGAAGGGGGGGATTTGGAATTCAAGGGATTGTGGAACTGAATGTTGTAAACTAAAAGTAAATATATGTATTTATTTATTTATATATACATATATATAAATTGTTTTTACATGTCATTGGGGGAAAATAAAATATTACTTTAAAAAAATCTCTGTGCCTAAAGCTACTATTTTAAGTAACACTTTGAAACAAATTATAAGTATTGCTAATTATACTCTTACAAATGCGACATGGCATTTTTAGTTTTATAACATGCTAAAGTTAAACGATAAAGTATTCAGTGTACATTTGCCATATCATTCCAAAGTGCATTGGCTATTGCAGGGAAAGTTGTTAGCAAGAATTTTATCTCTGCCAGAATATATGGTTAAATTTTATTAAAAACAGAATCAGTAATGTGAATTATTGAAAGGAGATTTATATAGGAATGCTGCATTTCTGTGTTATATGTCAAATTAAAATGACCTGAATATGTTTTGCAAGGTAAAACTAAATCTATATATGACATGTGGCAAAAAAAAATCCCAAGCATTTTGAAAAAAAGCTGTCTTTTTTCAAAACACTTCTTCAAAAGGAAAATTTGGATAAAAATTTTCCCCAGTTAGCGAAGGTCATTTGATGAGTAGGATGATAAATGCAAACCATTTGAAGAATATGCAGCTGCTATAGACCTAATTGGCAAATACAATGACAGGTTCATTGACTTTGAGAATCATGACATCACACTCAAATTTACATTTCAGCCTCACTTAGTTGATATTATCAATGCACCTAAAGAACTACCAATGGAATGGAGCTCTCAGTAGAGAGACATTTTAAAGTCATTGTTTGATGCTAAAAAAGAACCAGCTGAAATCCATGCCTTCCACAACATTCCTGGAAAATGTTTTCTTGCTTTTCAACTGCTTATTTCTGTAAATCTACATTTTCCTACCTAACCTAAATCAAGATGCCCTTAAGGTCACAAATGACTGATAACCATCAAGAAGATCAACTGAAACTGCAGACCTCCACGCTGCAACCAAATATTTAAATGTTTTCCAACAAAAAACAGATGCAACAAAGTCATTAAAATGTTGGTTAACTTTAAAATTAACAACCGTTTTCATTTTTTTTAATTATTAAGTACATAGTAGTTGGGACTTTTACAAAATAATGTACATTTTTAAGTATATCCAATTGAAGTTTCTTGAATGTGCCCTTCTTTGATTATAGCTAAATATTACTGCGGTCTTTCAACATGAAAATATTCCCCACCCTGGGTTAGTATAAGTAGGCATTACAGCCATATGATAAAATGTATTCTAAGAAGAACAGTAATTAAATTCATTATTTATAGCCAGACATTACAATAGTATTTGTTTAAACAGGGTGAACTATATGAATTAAATTTATTCATTTAGTCAGACACTAAAATGCATTATTTAAAGAAGAGTCCCCTACATATTTTAAAAGACCAACACATGAAATATTTTCCTAATGATCCAATTACCAAAAAACAAAGCCCTTATAACCAAGAGATGAAACCTACTTGGGCATTCTTATATCTGTGACAACCATGGACTTGGACAATTCCACATTAAAATGCAGTGGCTCCAAGATATGCTGATGAGAACACTTGAGTTTTCGAGCTTCTTTCCAATTATCACCTAGAAACAATAAGATAAACTCTATGTGTATCTGTTATGCATGGGATCTGAAAGCTTCAGCATACTCCTAGAACACTCCCCAACATCATCTGTCATTACCATCCTCCCTTGACCATAATGATCCCCCAGGTTTGCTATCTCCACTTCGTTCTTCTCTCTTGCTGCTGCTTAAAGCTCCTGTTGACCTACAGTCTTGAAGAGCTTCCTAACAAGCCAGAGGTATTAGATTAGAGCAGCAGTAAACATCATGGGAGAGGAAACTCAATCATTTTAGAAGGAAAGACAGGATGGAGAAAGAAAACACATCTCAGGACTGATATTGAGAAAAATCAAAGAATAACCAGAATGACATAATTTCACTATTTAGCCCCCAACCAATTATATGCAAACACATTTTAAAGACTGGATATGTAAAAGCAGCTAGGTGGTGCATTGAATATACTACCAGCCCTGAAGTCAGAAGGACCTGAGTTCAAACCAAGCCTCAGATACTTGACACTTAACTAGCTGGGTGACCTTGGGAAAGGCACTTAACCCCAACTGCCTTCCTTTCTCCAATAAATAAACAAACAAACAAACAAATAAATAAATGAGGCTGGGTGTCTTTTTTTTTTTAAGAGCACTCATGGTATCAATGGAATTTTGGTGAAATCTGTTCTATAAAGGAAAATTATCACAATCACAGGTAAGTATGTAACACCAGGAGATTTCATCCTTTCTTTACAAAATCTCCCTAAACATTAGCATGAGTAGTGTTAATGAACTTTTAAGAAGAGCTGTCTATAAAATATGCAAAGTAATTCCCCTGAAAAAATGATTAAGATGTAGTAACATAATGATTTTGTACAGGAAATTTTTGACAAATTTCTCTCTATGACTTCATATGTTTCTGCACTTTGTCTTTTTTGGTTCTGGAAATACAAATTAATATTAATATTGGCAAAATCAAGATATAATTTCAAAGATAATTACAGCATATTCCAGAACGAAATTTGGATTACCTTTGGTATAACCACTATTTTGGATTAAAAACTGACAGTATGGAAAAAGAAAAACTAAACTCTAACTCCAGGACAATCCTTGAATTATATTCAATCCTACTGAAACATCTGAGTTCTCATACTCTGGGAATTAGTGATACCCAAAGAAAAAAATAATTCCAAAGGATGGAACTTCCAATAAGAAACACCCAAGACTCAAATTCAGAGAATACAAGGGGTAAAAATGATCTATATTATGCTTACCAGATGTGCTAAAAAGTAGCTGTATGCTACTAAGTTGAATATCAAAATTTTCATAAGCTCTAGACATAATCTCTTCAATATTAGTCTGGCTTATTTCAATTTGTGGTAACTCAGAACGATTCCGGCTTAACACCTTAAAAGTGAATATTATGAAGATGTATTTAAAACAGTTTTTAAAAAGTATGGCTTCACTTTAAAGTTTCCATTTTTAAGAAATATAAAATAAATAACTGGGAACAACATGGATTCATAGATGGGGGGAAAACATAAATACTGCAACAAAATGATATAGAAAACCTGCTGTTTCATAAGAAATGCATCACAAATTATATGGCTTATTCTGTACATCTTCATTCAGAGATGTATTGAACCAAACTGACTAGATGAAAATTCAACTTATTTGCAACCACCAAGGAAAGAGATTTCATCTGCTAATTTTGGTAAACTAGTTATATCTTAAAAAAAAAACAAAAGAATTACATGTACCATAGCATATTATCTAACAAGCTAGGTTTCATTTCAACAACAACAAAGCAAACATATTAGAAATTTTCAAAATGATATTTAGCAAACTTCATATATTATATTATAAATGTATACCTTTAGATGACCAAGATCCAAGAGAAGTATATTTGATGCAGCAGTATAAAATCCATTTTGTGGAATAATAATGTATGAAGCCTTCATATTAATTTTGAGATCAAGAATTTTCTGTGTTTCAATAATATACAATAAACCTTTAAAATAAAATAAAAACTTTACAATTATTATTTTTAATTACAACTAGAACATAATCAGTATTTGTTGCCTAACTTATATGCAAATTAAATCTTATCAAAGTTTTATATATAATTTTTACATACTAGACAGATAATCAACTTTACAAATGTAATTATCATAATACAATTAAGAAGATTTAAAACTGGCTGAATAATCATCTAAAAGATAAATTAATGAAGTGAACAAAAAAATAAACATTAATGAATTAATGTCACTATGGAAGTCTCCAAGAATACAACAGGTCACTGTCTTCCATTAATCAAGAAAAGTGATGCTTCTCTCCTTTAATTACCCACTCTATTGAACTCATCATATGTGTATAATTCAAACTAGTTTTTTTTTTTTGTTTGTTTGTTTTTTTTTTTTTTTTAAGCAATTGGGGTTAAGTAACTTGCTCAAGGTTACACGGCTCGTCATTATTTGTGTGTGGGTGCTCATTTTCTGAGGCCGGATTTGATCTCGGGACATCCCAACTCCGAGGCCGGCGCTCTTACTCACTGCGCCACCTAGCCGCCCCTTTTAGGGCAATTGGGGTTAAGTAACTTGCCCGAGGTCACATGGCTAGGTTTTTGTTTGTGTGGGTTAAGTGTCTGAGGCCGGATCCGAACTCAGGTCCTTCTGACTCCAGGGCCGGCGCTCTACTCACTGCGCCACCTAGCCGCCCCTCAAACTAGTTTTTTATAGTTATTTGGGTACATGTCTCATTTCCCCTACTATAATATGGCATCCAAAGTAGTATGATGGGCACAAACTAACTGAACATATTACAAATCATAACCAGCATACAAGAAGTAACATAAAAAATGTTATTCAAGAAAATATAAGGTGAGACATAGAAGTGAATTTAGCAAGGAAGTATCACATAAGAAGACTAAGGGATAACAAAGAGAAAGGAAAAGAGGGAGAAATAAGAAAAAGGAAAAACAAGACTAGTTTCAAAAACACAAAAAAGTTGAAAATCAATCTTAGTATTCCCAAAAAGAGTAACCAAAGGTTTGAAAGTATAAATTTAGTTTTGATCCTTTCAAATGTGAAAAGGACACATTTACTACCATTTTTTAAGAGGAGGGGAATTCATGATTTTACTGATATAGGGAACTCCCAATCAAGGAAATTTCTTCCCAAGGCAAAACAGTAGTGTTAGACAATTACATTCTCAACAAAATTAACTGAGACACTGAGCAATTAAATGACATGCTCAGAGTGACAGGAAGCAGGATGTGTCAGAGGCAGGTCCTGAATCTAGAACTTCCTGTCTCTGAGGACTGTCCTTTACACTACACCAAACTGCTTCACATTTATTACCATATTGGTCTTCAAAGGTAAAAATTTATCAAATCAAGTTCCATAATAATTTGTCTAAAAAATTAAAATTTAAGATTATAACCTTCAAAATAATAAACTAAGCGTTTCTTTATGTGTTAAATGACTTTGTCTTTTGATTCATCAGCAGTGAATACTGGCTGTTGATACCTGTTGATGTCTTCTCACGAAATTCTTCCAGTTTCATCAAAGTTGCTGTAGTTAACTGTGCCAAACGAACTTCTTTTGGGGGTCGAAAGAATTCCACTATACTATTCACTGTTTTCTGTTAAAATACAATTATCACTAACATGATACACGAACTTATTTCTACCTGGACATCAAATAAAAATCTATGATGATGGAAGGACCTTTACTTACTGCATCATATATGATTTCCAAAGGCTCAGCTTCTACAACACATCTCTGAGCAGCAGATTCATCTAATGGGTTGGTTTCAAACATAATTTTGAAAAGTGAAGAACAATCATCCAATGGAGAAAGGAGACAAGGTTTTGAATCATAATCAGATGAACCAGTAATATGAAATGAGTCTACTTTGCTTTCAAATCTATATAAAAAAAGGACAGCACAAAAATTAATACACAAAATAAGCATTTTCAATATTAAAAAACATAAAACAAAACAAAAATTAAGTTTAAATTAAAATTTCCTAATCCCCAGTTAATCAATTCAAAGAAAAATATCTTCTGTCTAAAGTGGTAGAGCTAAATGTGTGTCAGTCTGCTTTATTGGTTCTTTATTCATATCATAACGATAAAAAGTAGTTGTCCCTCAGTGTTCTGTTCTGAGTCCTCTTCTCTTCTTCACTATCTCACTTGGTGATCTCATGAACTGTCATGGGTTCAATTATTATATGAATGCAAATAATTCATTTGTATTACGCAGTTCTGATCATGCAGTTCTGATCTCTCTCCTGAGCTATCAAATGCCTTTTAGGCATCTTGAAATGTTTGTCCTATAAGCATCTCAAAATTCAGTATGCCCAAAACAGAACCCATTATTACCTTTACCCTCAAAATCCTTCCCCATGCCTAAGTTCCCTGTAATACTGAAGGTACCACCATCCCCCCAGTCACTCAGGTTTGTAATCCTTTGATTCCTCCCTCACTCCACACACACATCCAATTCGTTGATAAATCCTCTCGGCACTTAACCTTTACAATCTCTCTCAGATACATTCCTCCCCTTCTCTTCACTCACAGTCATTATTATCCTGGTTCAGGCCCTCAACACCTCTTGCCTGGACTACTACAATAGTCTTTCAATCAATCTCCCTGCCTCAAATCTCACCACACTAGTCCATCCTCCATTCAGACTCCACGGTGGAGGGTGGCTAGGTGGCTCAGTGAATAGAGCACTGGCGCTGGAGTCAGGAGGACCTGAGTTCAAATCCGGCCTCAGACACTTAACACAAAAACTAGCCACGTGACCATGGGCAAGTCATTTAACCCCAACTGTCCTACCTTCCCCTCTCCAAAAAGGAAACAAAAAAAAAAAGACTTCAGAGTGATTTTCCTAAATCATGGGCATGAAAATGCCACCCCTCCATTCAATAAACTCCAGCAGCTTTCTATTACCTACAGGATTAAATATAAAGTCCTCTTTTTGACATGTAAATCTCTTTAAAACCTGGCCCCTTCCTTTATTTCCATTCTTCCTCCACAATAATCCTTTCCACATAATCTAAAATCTGGCTATTCTAGCCTATTTGCTGTTCCTTGCACCAATCCATCTCCCCTTCCTTTGCACAGATTGTCCTCCATGCCTAGAATGTTCTCACTTCTTACTTCACCTGACTTCCTTCAAATCTCACCTTATGCAGGATGTCTTTCCTGGTCCACACAACTACTGGTGCCTTCCCTCCTTAGATTACCTTTCACCGATTCGGTCTATATCTTGTACATACCAAGTTATTTACATATTGCCTCACACATTCAAATGTTATCCGCCTGAAGGCAGAGACTATTATTGCCTTTCTCCCTATCACCATTCCTAAGCATAATGCCTGCCACATACTAAGTGCTTAATTAATGCATGATGACTTTATATTAACTTCAAACTCTTCTCAATGCCTACTTATTGATATAGAGAAGCTAGCATTTATCATATGTACTAAGTTCAGCTTTAAAAGGAAGTATCATCAAATTCTATAACAAGAGTGAAACACAATAAAAATGGTTGACTGCACACTGCTTCTAACACCAAAAATAAGTTCTGGGCATATTTTAAAATTATACAGAAGTTATAAAAATTATATTTAAAACGAAACTTTTAAAATACTATTACACAGCAGTATGCCTATAAAAATACTGAAGACATTTTCTAATTCTTACACTGTGATCTTTCCTCCTAACAGAATAAAATTAAGACAGATGGGCACTTACTTTATTGCTTGTGCTCCCGGGCGCTGTATGACCAATGTGCTGAATTCTCCTAAGGAGATAAGGACCAACTCAGGTTTTTTGTTGTTTTCCCTTAAGGAAATATGCATGCTTTCCAAGCGTAGAGATAATTTTTTGGCTTCATACTAGGGAATATGTAAAAAAGTATAAGATAGAAATTGAACAAAAATAAACATACCTATTGTTTCCATGACCTTTATTTCAAATATTCCAAAACACTTTAAATACATCCAGTTATAAAGTCTCTATATGACATGAGGAAATAAGTAGCAATTCGTAATCTCTATCTTGCAAGGGGAAATGTTATATTCAAAAAACAAATCATGCAACGAAATAGCTACACTACAAAGATAAGCATTCAATTTGTTGTTCAATCATGTCTGACTCTTTAGGGTTTTCTTGGCAAAGATACTGAGTGTTTTGCCATTTCCTCCTCCAGTTCATTTTTTCCTCATACAGATGAAGAAACTGAGGCACACAGGGTTAAGTGACTTGCCCAGGGTCACACAGCTAGTAGAAGTGTCTGAGGACAGATCTGAACTCATAAAAGTCTTCCTGAATGCAGGTCCAGCACTCTAATTCACTGTGCCACCTAGTGGCCAAGCATTTGACAGTACTGGTTGAAAAACCCTTCAAATATGATTTTCCCTGGTTCTCCTAAGAGCCAGTGTATGAAGGAATTTGTGGAGGTAGGCAGGAACATTGGGTCAGAGCCAAAATGCTGTGGCTCAGCCCTTCTTGAACTACCAATGGAGGACAAATGAATTAAAAATAGCCACAGCAGGCTGGGGAACCTCTAGTTAGCCAAAATCAGGAAGGATATTTCTACCTTAGAACACAGGACTAGAAGTCAGTGCACTGATGCCAGTCCTAGTTCACAAACTTTAAGGAACATATTTCTTCAAAACCATCTTCTTTATATGTAAAAGGGGCTTTGATTTAATGACCTCTAAGTTCCAAACAGCTTTAAAGTGTCATAATTTAGGATCAAATACTTATGGGCTTCTTTTTTAATCACCACTTCTGATATGGTAACAAAAGCTAAATCTTTTAAGAAAAGCAAAGCATTCATTAAAGATAAATAAAACAAACTATTTTATATACACATACTTATTTTATACTACATACTTTTCCAAATATAAAAAACAGATTCCACAAAATAATAAGATGATAGAAAAAGAAATGGCTGCATCAAACATTTAGGAAATTTCCATGTAATGATATCATACTGTTTTGGGCAAGGTTGGGTCAACAGCGGTTTCACTATAACCAATTGCTTCATAGAGTTTGGCCTTCTCTTCAGGTGTCATATATTCTTCAAAACCTTATAGATTAGAAATAAAAAAATAATAAAATAACATTAATTGTAGTTTAGCTTTTCTTAATGTTTTCAATATGCTGTATTTCTGATGTTTTAATAATACCTGCAAAGAATTTTAAAAGAATATGCAATGCCAGACATAAAAAAGTATTCTAAATTACTAGCTTTAAAAAAAATGTTTACTTTATGGGACAGAAAGTAGATGGAATAAAAATCTAAGTTGATCATGAAATGAAGTGTGAAAAATTTCACTGACATTTTATTTTCTGAATTACAGTGAAAACTCAATTAAGAAATTCTTTAGAAACAAAGCATCCACAAAACGAAGCTGACCATAACTAAACAAAAAAAATTCATACATCATGTGAAGAAATTATGCATATAAACATGTTCAACTATTGCTTGCTGCCTTTTAAAAAAATAAGGAAATAGACTGTAAAACTGCTAGCAAACTGTTAAGAAGAGATAGTAACTGTCATACTACTATTCCTAAATTAACTTTCATTTTTATCTTTGTATTTCCAGGTTCATCCCTTGAAACAACAACCAACAATAGCTACAGCTGGCATTTATACAGCTTTTTAAAGTGTGCAAAGAATTTTAAAATCATTTTATCCTTACAATGACCATGGGCAATATTATCATTATTATCTACATTTTACAGATATCTGGGGTCACATAGCTAGTGTCTAAGGCCACATCTGAACTCAGCTGTTTCTGATGCAAAGTTCAGTGGTCAATTTGCTACATAGCTGCCTCATCTCCAAGCATCTTCCCTACACCACATCCCAACACTCACCCCCTCTGATTTCCACCTCTTATTCGGAGAACTATATTGGAATCAGTACAACCATTAGTTCTAGAAGAATCGTGACAATGTTCTAGCATTCTACTCACCATTTTTTTTACTTTCTATACTCTTAAGTCCCTTCCCTGGCCACCACACTGCCCTAAGATTATTCCACCCTATTAGAATATAACTTCCTTGAGGGCAGAGACTGTCTCACTTTTATAATTGTATCCAGTGCTTAGTTAATCTTTAAGACACAGTAACCAATTAATTATTTTCTATTCGATTTGTTCATAAAACAATTTTATGTTTTTAATAAATTAATAAATTTTATTAAATAAAATTTAATAAATCATTAATAAAAATATAGGAAATTTATTGGAAAAATCTCATCATTCTATAGCATCCCATCAAATACTCTAATTCATCAGCATCCTGTGTTCTTCTGACTGGAGGACAGAGCCTAAACTCCAAAACTTCCATTTAAGGAGGGAGCTCAGCTCAGAGCATCTCCTCATCTCTCACCTGACTTCTCTACTTTGGGACTTTGGTGAATTTTCACCAAATACTTTCTGGAGTCCTTCCTCCCCTCCTGCCAATTTCCTTTTGCCTTTTGTGTGTAGTCTTGCCCTTTTAGATTGCAAGTTCACTGAAGAGAGAAGTTGTTTTCCCTTTTTTTCTATTTATATCCCAAAGGCACAATAGTGCTAACCACACAGAAAGCCCTTAATAAATATTTATTGACTAAAACAACTTTACCAGAAACTTTTTTGCAAGGTGACAATGAACCAGAACTATATATCAAGTCATTAAATCAATTCCAAATGCACCAAAATGAATGAATTCATGTTTCCAAGGCAAACTGGTATGGAAATATAAATACATGATTACATGAATTTATTTAGTTTTAAAAGCAAATATTTTTTCACAACTTTAACTTCACATGTTTAAAAAATTAATGACACTATTAATTAACTAAATGGACATACTTGCAGGTTTAACATCTGCTTGCTCAGTACTATTTGGCTCTGACCAATTCCACATCCAACCAAACCAGCCTTTATTTTCCTCGTGAGATGCTCCATAAATTTTGAGACCAGCTTTCCTTATCTGTGGAACAGTAAAAAACTATTATATAAAATTTAAAATATGTTTAACTATGTATTATAAAAATGAATTTACAAAAAAATTTGGTGAACTGGCTTAGAGCTAGTAGTTAAAAAAATAAATTCATGCTTCTTTTTCCAAAGTCTATATATGGGTAAGCAAATAAATGCCCTATGTATATACTTTTACAACAGAACATACATAAATGCAGATTTTTCCAAATTACAGATTCAAAAGTCTTACACCTCTCTATGGTTTCTAAGAACTGCTATGGACAAAAAAGTTTCCTTCTTATTATGAAAAGCAAGAATTTAATAAAAAAGTCATTTTCCTTCTATAATAATGCAATTTTCTTAAATTCAAGAATTGAAAGGACTACTGTGTTCACAGAAAGTAACCAAAGATTAAAATGGGTAAGGCAAGGTCTCATGCCAAAGTGTGTTAGGTACATAAAGAAGAATCCATATGATTTTATCCTCTAATTTTAAAGACCTTGGTCTTATTTTCCGGTAATTGAAAAAAACATACAAATTTACCTCAACTTCCGCTTGTTGTCTTGCCAAAATGATGTTAAATACATCCAAGACATTTTCCAAATGCTGAAAGTAAAAACAGAAGAGATATGTTAACATCATTTATATAACTTTACATAGGATATTCTCTATTAAATTACTGTAGTGTAAGTTGAGGGAAGTTTTATGTATTAGAAAGGTGACATGGAATTAGCAAAACAAAGAGATGACAAAAGAATAGAGAGCAGAAATGAAGAGAAGTATGAAACTGGAAAACATTTCATGTTTCAAGAGTAACACCTGAAAAGCACTGCCTATACTATTAACTATAGCAGATATTACCACAAGAAACAAAAAAGGGTAAAAGTTATAAAATATATGCATATGTTTGAAACATAACACAGTATAGCATTAATACAAAATCTACTCAATCTCCTTAATTTAAATACAAACATACATAAAATGAAGCTAATTCTGATTTTAGGTACTAATGAAGACCGTATGCTTTACTTTCACAGAATAACCATAGACATGATAAAGTGATCAACTGATTTACTGCCAGGACATTAAAACAATGATTTTTATTCTGCCTCTTCAAATCAATTAATCAATATGTTTCCAATGAATGGCATGCCTACTTTGTAATCAGCACTATGAATTTTGGCTTAGGAAAAGCTAAAGAAATGAAAGGCATCATCATGGAGCAGAAAGAATCCTGGCCAAAATCAGGAGACACTGGTTCTAGTCCTGATACTACTAAAATTAACTGTGTGAGCTTTGCCTCACCTTTCAATTAACCAGGTCAGTTACCTTTCGCACAAAACAAGAGAATGAGCTCTCTTCTAGGTATAAAATTCTAGGATGCTATAAGCTACACCTTCAATAAATTAAAAATTTACTCACAGAAAGAAAAATGAACAAGATCACATGAACAACAATCCAAGTATAAAGTTAGAAGGCACAAACTAAATGTGTTCAAAACTAATTCAGAGAAAGAAGAAATCGGTATAAGCTATAGTAGCCGAAAATCTTATATAGGGGACAAGATTTGATCTTGGTCTTAATGGATGAGTAAATTTTTAATAGTCATAGAAAAACCAAGAGGTTATGAACACTGTAAGCAGAGCATATAAACAAAGATTTGTGCACAGAAA
The DNA here is from genome assembly GCA_011680675.1 of Gymnobelideus leadbeateri. Lineage (NCBI taxonomy): Eukaryota > Metazoa > Chordata > Mammalia > Diprotodontia > Petauridae > Gymnobelideus > Gymnobelideus leadbeateri. The sequence continues at coordinate 51,694 of WOXC01011046.1, read as the reverse complement.
TTAATCTAACATATAAGGGAGACTAAAGAAATTCTCATGATTAATACATAGGATCTATGTTAGCAAATTGTGTGATATAAAGAATTAGATTTGTAAACCTTTAAAATTTGAAAGTCTAGAAAGCCAATGTTGTACACATATGCAGATTCTTTATCAGGGAAATGACGTGATAAATGTTTAAGATAACTGTTACCCCAGGAAGACTCCATAAATTCCAAAAAGTTTCCAGATTTAGTCAAATTCTAACAGCTCAAATAACTTAGGAGAGGTCTTTATCAATAGCATATAGATAGCTGAGAGGACGATTCCTTTATGGAAGTGAATATGAAGAAAAAGCAGAAAAAGAAAAAGACAACAGGCAGACATTAGTAGAGGGCAGAAAGAGAGAAGAGGTGTCAGAATCAGGAAATTGCAGCTCCCGAAAGCCAAAAGAAGTTTCAAGTACTATAACAGAGTCAACATGTCATCATTATTAAAATTAAAAAATGCTAACCTGCAAAGAGCTTAGAATGTCATCAGTTGGCTTTTTACTTCTTAGCTTTCTCTTATAAAGCTCTTTATACTGCTTCATGTTTCGTCTGTGTTCACAAATGTATTTCCATGACCACATCTGCAGCCTGGGCTGGATATTTACTTTAAGAATACCAGTTATGGCATACTCCCACCTAATGATAAGAAAATATACAAAAATGGCTCTGAGGTAAAGCTGAAATTATACATATTCTAAAAGACCATATTAATGACGTAGTGATTTATTATCTCAATGGAAGATTGGGCATCTTCTCCTCTCCCCTTCTGCTATCCTTCTTGTCAGTTACAAGCTAGTAGCACCTTAGTCACCGAGAAGGAAACAGTGAGAAGAGAAACTGAGCTGAGTCTATCTCATTACCTAAACAAGGAGGAAATGGAAAGGCAACATGCATGAAGACAGCCAGAATTAGAGACGGGAACATAAGGATCTGGGTGTCCTGCCTTGGATACATACTGCCTACGTGTACCTGGTCAAGTCACTTAACCTCTAATGGTATTCAATCAATTCTTACTAGAGGCAGTTTGGTGGCACAGTAAAGTGGTGGACCTGGAGTCGGGAAGACCTGTGTGACCCTGGGCAAGTCATTCAAACTGTGTGCCTCAGTTTCCTCAAGTGCAAAATGAGGATAACAGCACCTACCTGTCAAGGATTACTATGTAGATTAAAAGAAATATTTTTAAAGGTTTAGTACAATACATGGCACATGGTAGGTATTCCATAAATGATTATTCCATTCTTCCTTTACCTCTAAAGGCTACAACAATACAACTGCCTGCCAATCTGCATTAGTTAAAAGAAGTTTCCTCAGTGGAGTTCCTCATATCATTAAAATCAAAGGTCTGGTTAAAAAAATAAAAGGAAGCAAATGATGAAACTGTTTTCTAGATTTTCAAATTTCATTTTAAGAAAGTTAAGGTAGCTTGATTTAAAGGAACATAATTTACACACTATGAAATAGCTCAGATATTGGAAGTTGCCTCAAAGAATAAAAAGCCAAAATGTCTAAAGGTTCTAAATGTTGAATGCAAACTGAAAAGTATATGACAGATAAAGCTTTGGAATTCAATCTCTTAATAGAATATATTCAGACAGTTTATCATATAAGGCTTTAAGAAATTAATAATCATGTCGAGCTTGAAAATTTAAATTCAAATGTATTTATTTATTTTTTTTAAAGCAATTGGGGTTAAGTAACTTGCTCAAGGTTACACAGCTAGTCATTATTTGTGTGTGGGTGCTCATTTTCTGAGGCCGGTTTCGATCCCGGGTCATCCCAACTCTGAGGCCGGTGCTCTTACTCACTGCGCCACCTAGCCGCCCCTAAATTCAAATTTAAAGGAAATGTTTTTGATTGGGAAAGGTCAGTTCCTCTACACAATAACTTGAAAAAAATTATATTCCAAAAGCTATCATTTTAAACTTTGTATTTAATTTTATAATATAAACATGTCAAATTATGTTTGAATAAACAGGAATAGTTATCATAACGTTAGCCCCAGGCTAACTGTGTCTAAAAAAATATACAAGAATCTATAAATAAGGAGGAGAAGAAAATAAACCAACAGCACCCCGCCCTTTAAAATATACAATGTTGTACACATATGTAGATTTTTGAGCAGGGAAATGACATGATAAATGTTTAAGATAACTGTGACCCCAGGAACACTCCATAACTTATTTGTAAATTTGTAAAAGGAATTATTTGTAAATGTCATTTTTTAATTTTATCCTAAATAAAACACTTTTAAGAAAATAATATGCTTACCATTTTTTGGCGTTGTTGTGAACAAGTACATCAGGCCTATACTTCCTATATGGCAGGTTCTGAGTCATCATGTCAACTGATTCAAGGAGTTCCATGATACTGAAATACTGATAAATGGAAAAAAAGTAAACGTTATGAAATCTCAGGGGGAAATAAGTATTATCTTATCACTGAAAATAAGCAAATGCCTCAATTATTTACCTTTTTCTAATCACAGAGAAAATAAAAGGCATATAAAATACACCGCTTAAATGTTGAAAATTATTTCAAAAATTTAGCTTTCATTTTAACAAATATGCAATTGACAATTCAAAATAATTTACAAAAGCAAAATCACCTGCAATTTATTCAATTCAATGCCTATATCTTGTAGCCTAACATCCAAATCCATTTTGGGTGTAGAAAAATCTAAATCTGCTCGGCGATTCATGCGGAGTTTGGCTTGAGCTGATATGGGGCGGAATACTAAAAATAAATAAATAACATAGATTAAAATAAATTTAATTGTGAAAACAGGTCAATCACCTCAGTTTTAGAGAGCCTCTTTTTCCATTGTGATTTCAACTCTCAAAACACTAAATGAAGATGGTTTACAATATATTTTCTCCCCTTTTCCCACTATAACTCTTGGACATTGAGAAAAACAGTTGATATCAGAGGTCTCAAGTTTATATCCAAAGCCTCTTGGACAAAAAGCTCCAGAGAACAGTGGCAACTAGATTAAAATCTGGGAAATGTTGAACGAAATAAATAAAAATACAATACAATCTCAATTAATGTTAACTTATTGTTTTCTACCTCAATTTGAGGCCTAGAGAAATCAATTTCTATTTCAGTTTGACACACTAATTTATGCTTTCTTTATCAGATTATAATTACAAAATGCTTCCACAGATATTACAAATATTAACAACATTTTATACTATACTTCAGAGAAATCTGCCTAAGGTCATGAAGCTAATAAGTAACTCTATCAGGACTTAAACCCATGTCTTCTGACTTCAACTGTTCTCTCTACTTACTGGTCAAACTGTAGTATCTTTCAACCAAATTTTAGAAAATTTTAAACCTAGAAGGTATCTAAAAGATTCTAATTAATTTCTCAAGATTTTTTTATCTTTTCTTAATTTAATCCCCATAATATATAATCTCCCTTTACTAAATATGATATGGACCAGCTAAATCACATATTAATGAGAAATGAAGAAAAATATAAAATACAATGAAATTCCAAAACAAGAAGTAAATCAAATCATGATATGTTTGTGCAAGGTACCATGGTAGGCACTAGGGATACTAAGAAAAAAGCAAAACAGTCTTTACCTTTAAAGGTCTTATTTTCTACTGGGGGAAACAAGTTGTATAGAGTAGGTAAATTTTTTAAAATGTACAAGTAATTTAGATAGATAGAAGGAAAATGTTGACAACTGAAAGCCACGTGAAGATGGTGACATTTCAGCTGAGGCTCAAAGGGAGTCAGAGATTTCCAAAGTTAGAAGAGATGACTAAATGAAGCATTTGAGCCTGTGCAAAAGCATAGAGGTGGGAGGTAAAATACTGAGGAGAGGGAAGGCCCAGTAGAGCCATTTAATTGAAAGAGAGCATCTGAGAAAGCAATATAAACCAGTTTGGAAAAACAGGTTGGATTATCACAACTTTGGGCATGCTAAAATGTAAGATGACATCTATATGGAATCCCTAATTAACTATTCACATACTAGATATCTCTCCTTAAAACCAAATATCATGATCTAAACGTAGAAATAGAAAGAAGTCTATATCCAGGCTGCTGTATTATTTCAGGTTAATAACTTTAATCAGTCCAATTAAAAAATTGAGCTAGCTATCATCAACAATAAACCACCAATAATAAACACTTCTTGAATGTCCACAGAGTATAATATTATGAATTTAACACCTATATTTTCCTTATATCTAAAATATTTCCCCATATTCCCCAACAGCAAGCTAAAAAATATTAACGAAGAGAAAGTAAAAATGAAAGGTTTTTTTCAGAATAATCTAATAGTAAATAATAGGAAATTTAATATGAAATGTCTTTAAGTTATCATTTGAGGCCACTTAAAACTTAATGGTCATTAAAATCTCGTAAAAAGGGATTATTACTCACCAAAATCATAACCTTCTGGGATAATGTCTTTATGGACAACTCCATACTTTAAATGTTCCTATTAAAAGACAAAATTAGTTTTATTTATGGTTAACACCAACATAGTAAAATAATCTGACATTCTGCTATTTGCTCATACCATGACCTTTATGGTAAACACATTTATTCTTTACTATCAAACACAAACTCAGTTGTAATACAAGACATTTAGCATTGACAAAATAAAAGTAGTAAATTTAAAATAATCCTTCAAAAATGAGTTTAAAAGGAAATGATTAAAAATTAATTCTCATTCAGATAACTGGGTTCACTGAGCTCTCCTAACATTTTCTCTAGAAAGCAACTAAACATAAAACGATATAGATAAATACAATGATGCAAACATTTTTCAAAATAAAATATCTAGTCCCATGCATATGTCAGTGCTTTATATATAGCCATAAAGTAGTCTTCCTAAATTCTACTCCAAAACTAATTATAACAAGAAGTAGACTAGGATCTTGAAGGTTATACCAGCCAAATGTATGCTCTGGCTGATCTTACCAAGTAAGAAAGTTTTCAAGTGTAGGACCAATGACAAACATGCCTTCATTATGAGGACCAACTTAGGTTGATTTGAAAAGGTTCATAGCCATATTAAGTAATGGATGATGAATTTTTGGCCCCAACAAATCTCTTCTATAAAGTTATACAGTGATGATTCATTAGTATATAAGAGTACCCATACTGAAAAAAAAAATCACAAATTCTTAATCAACTGAATTAAGCAAAGATAGATGACATTAAAATATACTTACCAAAGATTTCTCATAATCACCATATTTGTGAAACATCTCAGAAGACACATTCCAATAGCCAAAAAGGTTATCTAAACGTATTAGCTGGAAATAAAACAAGTCAATAACGTTTCAATTTATAACTTTTAAAGTGAATTTTCAATAATCAATTGAGCAGTAATCATGTATTTGAACAAATAAGATTTAAATCACAATCACTTCTCTTAAAACAAACAAAAAAGATTCTCGGGAGCGAAGATGGAGGAGGAGAAACAGTGCGTCCAAGCCACTTTCCCCCCCAGATCACCTGCAAACTATGTAAAAGGGGAGTCTGAACAACTTCTAGAGCCGTGGCACCCACAAAACAACATAGAGAAACTAACCTCCCACTAAGGACAGCCCAGCAGCCCTGCAGGAAGGACCAGGGCAGCGCGCAGTGCTCAGGGAGCCAAGCACAGGTCTGCCTGAGTCACGGTTTTAGCCCCAGGGCGGCAGGGCCAGAAGCCGGCTGGAGAAACCCCACAACACCAGCAGCTGTGGCGATTCCAGAATTATCAACATAGACATGCCTAGGACAAAGTGAGAGGTTAGTGCCCTATGGACTTTGGGACCAGTATTTGGGGAACGCGTCGGCATCCTCCCCTGGGGGCTAGAAGCCACTGAGGAGACAGCAATTTTGTAGTTTTCAGAGGCACCTCCAGCTCCTGGCCTGCAAACTGTAGGGAGATCCAGTGATCAGTCTTGGGGGTAATCACTCTTGCTTTAACCTCCTTGGATCTGGATTGTGATCTGGGGTGGAGATCTGGGGTATGTTTCCAGCTTGCCAGAAATGGAAGTTGTCCCCCACACGTTCGGGACGAAAGGTCCCCTGTCTGGCAGCAAAGCCATAGTGTGGCAACGAGCCCAAAAGTCAAGTAATTAAGTGGCAACATGCCAAGGCAAAGGAAACAAATTAAACAGAAAAATGCAACCCTAGACTCCTACTTTGGGGGAAAAGAGGATAAAAGCATGGAACAGGAGGAGGACTGGGAGGTCAGAAATCCCGCTCCAAAAGCCCCAAAGGAAAATATGAGCAGGTTATAGGCCATAGAGGACCTTAAGAAGGACTTTAAAAAATCAAATAAGAGAAGTGCAGGAAAGTTGGGAAGAGAAATGAGAAGGATGCAGGAAAAGTATGAAATGAGGGTCAACAGCCTGACTGAGGAAAACAACACCTTAAAAAATAGACTAACTCAAATGGCAAAGGAGGCCCAAAAGGGCAATGAGGAGAAGAATGCCTTAAAAAGTCGAATTTGCCAGATGGAAAAGAATCTCAAAAGTTCACTGAGGAGATTCATTCCTTCAGAGTTAGACTGGAGCAAATGGAAGCTAGTGACTTTATGAGAAATCAAGATGCTGTTAAGCAGATCCAAACAAACGAAAGATTAGAAGGCAATGTGAAATATCTCAGGGGGAAAACCACTGACCAGGAAAATAGATCCAGGAGAGGCAATTTAAAAATTATTGGACTACCTGAAAGCCATGATCAAGGAAAGAACCTAGAAATCACCCTTCAAGAAATTCTCAAGGAAAACTGCCCTGATGTTCTAGATCCAGAGGGCAAAATAGAGGCTGAAAGAGTCCACCGATCTCCTCCTGAAAAAGATCCCAAAAAGAAAACTCCCAGGAATATTATAGCCAGGTTCCAGAATCCCCAGATCAAGGAGAAAATACTCCAAGCAGCCAGGAAGAAACAATTTCAATATTGTGGAAACACAATCAGAATAGCCCAGGACCTGGCAGCTTCTACACTGAGGGAATGAAGGGCATGGAATATGATATTCCAGAGGGCAAAAGAACTGGGAATGAACCCAAGGGTCACCTACCCAGCAAAACTGAGTATTTGGTTTCAGGGGAAAATATGGTCATTCAGTGGAATAGAGGACTTTCAAGCATTCTTGAGGAAAACAACAGAATTGAATAGAAAATTTGACATCCAGATACAAGAAGCAAGAGATGCCTGAGAAGGTAATCAGGGAAAAGAAATCAAAAGGAACTTATCAAAGTTGAACTATTTACATTCCTATATGGAAAAGCAATAATTGTGACTGATGATATCTTTCTCACTATGAAAACAATGGAAGAAGGGTGTGTGGTCATATGAATACATATGTGAATGTGTGTGTATATGGTTACAGTTATATATGGATAGAGGGCATAGGTTGAATTTGTTGGGAAGGAGGATACTCAAGGGGTGAAATTATGAGGTGAGAGAGGAAAGTGGCAAGAGGAGATGGGGAGAGACAGGGTAGGGTAAACTATCTCATGTAGAAGAAGCAAGGGGAAGTGGCTGCAGTGGAGGGGAAGAATAGGAAGGCAAAAAGGCAAAACCACATTCTCATTGAATTTGGTTCAGGGAGAGAATGACACACATACTAAATGGGATATCTCAACTTGTAGCAGAATAGGGGGAAGGGGGATGAGAAAAGGGATGATGGATGGGAGGGCATCCTTGGGGGGAAGGGAGGCTGGAAGTACCCACCATAGAAGAGGGACAAGATCAAGTAGGGAATGGACCAGGTTGGGGGTGGGATGAGTGGGAGGGAATTATAAGCTGCCTTGTACAATATATCTACTATGGTAATGTTTTGCATAGCTAGACATGTACAGCATATACTGAATTACTTATCTTCCCAGAGGGAATGGGTGACAAGGGAGGAAGGGAATGGATCTGAAATTCGAGGTCTTAAAATTAAATGTTTCAAATATATATAAATACTATTATTAATACTCTTTTGCTTGTGGTTGGGAGATAAGATGTGCCGGCATTGGAACACAGAGATTCACCTTCCTCTAATGGAAATTCGAAAGGGGTATGGGAGAAGATATGGGAGAGAGCAGATTGGAAGAAGTGATATCTTGTGGGACTGCTATTCTGGGAGAGTGGGTAGGGGAAAAACAGGGGGGAATAAATAAGTGTAACTCAAAATCTGGCGGAAATGAATGATGTAAAACAGAAGTTAATAAAGCATTTGTTTAAACCATGAAAAAAAAAAAAAAGATTCTCTAGCCACACGTCAAGATGCGAAGAAAATTCAAGTTAATATTATCTATACTTTACCTTACAGGACACATTCTCAGCTGCATCATGTACACAGGGTTTCCAATTTTCATCAGTTGTCTAAAAAAAAAGAAAAAGTCACAAGTGAAATCAAAGTTCATGCAAGGGCTTAACAACAATCTACATTTATAGCACTAAAACTATAAAATAGCTCTATACACTTTTGTATGTATCTCATTTAATGTACAAAACAATCTATAATATACAAACTGAAATTATTCACATCCCCACTTTACAGATAAGGAATCTGAGGCATAAAGAATTTATGTAACTTGTCAGAGACAGTAGCCAAGTCATTATCAATCACACATAAATTAATCTAGGAAAAACAGCACTGAAAGTCCTAATCAGCACACCTCAGAGAGGTCAACCAGACAAGTCAAAGGGAAACAGGAAACAGCTTTACACATTAAGAGTAAGTCCAACGGGGCGGCTAGGTGGCGCAGTGAGTAGAGTGGCGGCCCTGGAGTCAGAAGGACCTGAGTTCTGATCCGGCCTCAGACACTTAACCCACACAAACAAAAACCTAGCCGTGTAACCTTGGGCAAGTTACTTAAGCCCAATTGCCCTAAAAGGGGTGGCTAGGTGGCACAGTGAGTAAGAGCGCCAGCCTCGGAGTTGGGATGACCCGAGATCAAATCCGGCCTCAGAAAATGAGCACCCACACATAAAATAATGACTAGCCGTGTAACCTTGAGCAAGTTACTTAACCCCAATTGCTTTAAAAAAAAAAAAAAAGAGTAAGTCCAAGAATCACTTAAGAAAAAAACTTTAATGAGCTACAGGTTCCAAGTCTATAAATAAGTCAACAATTCAAAACAGGGAGATCTTTCAGCTGTTAGCACTAAGAACTTGGAGTTGACAAGAAACAAAACCACAACAAAAAAGGAAAACATACAACTTGGATAAGAGCACTTGTTGGCTCAATGATCTAAATCCTGTTAATTTTCAATTTTGTTTCCCATTAGGATGTCATGGCAGAAAGTCCTACACTTTGATAGTATGTGGACATGATTTTCTTCAGATCAGATAGCTAATAAGTGGCTAAGCAAGACTAAACTTCTATCTTTTGCTAAACCCACTAAGACTGTTATTTTTTTTAATTGATATACGAGTATGAATTAAGAGTAGCACATGTGCGACACTATTAATTACTTTATGTTTTATGATAGTAAAGTATATGGGAACACCATTTGAACTTATACAATAATGATCCCTATTTTCAAAATTCCTAGTTAGGTCATATGTCTAATTTTAAATAAACTTCAATTCCAAGTACAAAGTTACAATTAAAATGTCACTGAATCTGGAGCCCAAAAACTTCAGTTCAAATGCCTTCTCTGTCGCTTCTTATCCATGGGCTTGGGAGCAAACTATGTCATTTATCTATATTTCAGTTAAAATTAATCTGAAAATAGCCGGATTAGATGATCTGCAAGGTACCTTCTAATTCGTAATCAATGATCAGCATTCTTGCCATTTCTTTAAAAAAATATAATCCTGGGCATTCACCTCAATTTAAAAACAATAAATAAATAAATAAATGATCCCAAAATAAAACAAACACCAGGCAGAGCCAAGATGGCGGGGTAGAAACAGCACTTCCAAGGCACTCTCCCCCACACCACTTCCAAACAATGTAAAAGGTGGACTCTGAACAACTTCTGGAGCTCCAGCACCCACAGAATGGCACAGAGAATCTAATCTCCCACTAAGGACAGCCCGGCAGCCCTGCAGGGAGCGGCCAGCCCGACAGCGGAGTGCTCTGGGAGCCCAGCCCAGGCCTGCATGAGCCATAGTTTTAGCCCCAGGGTGGCCAGGCCAGCAGCCAGCTGGAGGGACACCAGAGCACCAGCAGCTGTGGCGATTCCAGAATTATCAACACAGATATGCCTAGGACAAAGTGAAAGCTTAGTGGCCTATGGACTTTGGGACCAGTATTTGGGGAACGGGTCGGCTTCTTCCCCTGTGGGCGAGGAGCTGCTGAGGAGACGCGGCACAGACGTCATTTTGCAGATTCAGTGGCAGCTTCAGCTCCTGGCCTGCAAACTGTAGGGAGATCCAGCTATCAGTCTTGGAGGGTAATCACTCTTGCTTTAACCTCCCTGGATCTGGATTGTGGTCTGGGATGGAGGTCTGGGGTGGGTATCCAGCTTGCCAGAGCATGTGGAGGCTTCACAGAGGCCACCCAACTAATACCTCTGGCAGTTGTGAAGACCCCAACTTTTGGGATGGAAGCACCCCTGTCTGGTGGCAGAGTCCTACTGTGGCAACAAGCCCAAAAGTCAAGTAATTAGGTGGCAACATGCCTAGGCAAAGGAAACAAAATAAACAGAAAAATTCAACATTAGACTCCTATTCTGGCGGCAAAGAAAATCAAAGCATGGAACAGGAGGAGGACTGGGAGGTCAGAAATCCTGCACCAAAAGCCCCAAATGAAAATATGAGCAGGTTACAGGCCATAGAGGACCTTAAGAAGGATTTTAAAAATCAAATAAGAGAAGTGCAGGAAAATTGGGAAGAGAAATGAGAAGGATGCAAGAAAAGTATGAAATGAGAGTCAACAGCTTGACTGAGGAAAATAACACATTAAAAAACAGACTAACTCAAATGGCAAAGGAGGTTCAAAAGGGCAATGAGGAGAAGAATGCCTTAAAAAGCCAAATTTGCCAGATGGAAAAAGAATCTCAAAAGCTTACTAAGGAGATTCATTCCTTCAGAGTTAGACTGGAGCAAATGGAAGCTAGTGACTTTATGAGAAATCAAGATGCTGTTAAGCAGATCCAAACAAACGAAAGATTAGAAGGCAATGTGAAATATCTCATGGGGAAAACCACTGACCTGGAAAATAGATCCAGGAGAGGCAATTTAAAAATTATTGGACTACCTGAAAGCCATGATCAAAGAAAGAACCTAGAAATCATACTTCAAGAAATTCTCAAGGAAAATTTCCCTGATGTTTTAGAACCAGAGGGCAAAATAGAGCTTGAAAGAATCCACTGATCACCTCCTGAAAAAGATCCAATAAAGAAAACAATAATACATTGCTGGTGGAGTTGTGAACTTATCCAACCATTCTGGAGAGCAATCTGGAATTATGCCCAAAGGATTATAAATAATTTCATACCCTTTGACCCAGCCATACCACTTCTAGGGTTATATCCCAAAGAGATCATAGAAGTGGGAGGAAGACCCATGTGTACAAAAATATTTTTAGCAGCCCTTTTTGTGGTTGCAAAGAATTGGAAACTAAAGGGGTGCGCATCAATTGGGGAATGGCTAAACAAGATGTGGTATATGAATGTAATGGAATATTATTGTGCTATAAGAAACGAGGAGGTGACGGATTTCATAATTACCTGGAGAGACTTATACAAACTGATGCTGAGCGAGAAGAGTAGAATCAGGAGAAATTTGTATACAATCACAGACATACCATATCTGTGATGACCAACTATGACAGACTGGACTCTTTTCAGCAATGCAGTGATATAAGTTAATCCCGAAAGACTCAAGAAAGTGAGAAATGCGCCATCCAGAGATATAACTAGAAAGAACTGAACCTGAATCCTGATGGAAGCAAACTAAATGATCTTGTTCTTTTCATTGTTTGGTTTTATTTCTTCCTCACCATCTTTCATCCCACCTAGTACAATACGCCTTTGTAATTGGAATAATGTCTAATATGAATGCATTTGCAGATCCTATACTGGATTATATGCTGTCGTGTGGGGAGGGGGAAGGGAAGGAAAGGAAATTTGAAAATCAAGGAACTATGGAATTGAATCTTGTTAACTGAAACTAAACTAATAAATTAATTTAAAAAAAAAAAAAAAAAAAGAAAACTCCTACGAGTATTATAGCAAGGTTCCAGAATCCCCAGATCAAGGAGAAAATACTATAAGCAGCCAGGAAGAAACAATATCAATATTATGGAAACACAATCAGAATAGCACAGGACCTGGGCAGCTTCTACATTGAGGGAATGAAGGGCATGGAATATGATATTCCACAGGGCAAACGACCTGGGATTAAAACCAAGAATCACCTACCCAGCAAAATTGAGTATTTTGTTTCAGGGGAAAATATGGTCATTCAGTGGAATAGAAGACTTTCAAGCATTCTTGAGGAAAAAACCAGAGTTGAATAGAAAATTTGACATCCAGACACAAGAAGCAAGAGATGCCTGAGAAGGTAATCAGGGAAAAGAAATCAAAAGGAACTTACCGAAGTTGAACTATTTACATTCCTACATGGAAAAATAATAACTGTGACTGATGAAACCTTTCTCAGTATGAAAATAAGTGAAGGAGGGTATATGGGCATATGAATACATATGTGAATGTGTGTGTATATATGTTTACAAGTATACATGGATAGAGGGCACAGGTCGAATTTGGTGGGAAGGGATGATACTTAAGGGGTGAAGTTAAGAGGTGAGAGAGGAATGTGGCAAGAGGAGATGGAGAGAGACAGGGTAGGGTAAACTATCTCATGTAGAAGAAGCAAAGGGAAGTGGTTGCAGGGGAGGGGAATAACAGGAAGGCAAAAAGGCAAAACCATATTCTCATTGAATTTGGCTCAGGGAGAGAATGACATACATACTAAATGGGATATCTCACCCTGCAGGAGAGTAGGGAGAAGGGGAATGAGAGGGGGGATGATGGAGGGGAGGGCATGCTGGGAGGAGGGGAGGCTACCCACTTTTGAAGAGGGACAGGATCAAGGTAGGGAATGGACTAGGTAGGGGGTGGGATGGGTGGGAGGGAAATATAAGCAGTCTTTTACAGTATACCTACTATGATAATGTTTTGCATAGCTATACATGTACAACACATACATAATTGCTTATCTTCCCAGAGAGAATGGGTGACAAGGGAGGAAAAGAATGGATCTGAAATTCAAAGTTTTAAAATTAAATGTTTCAAATGTATATAAATACTATTATTAATACTATTTTGCATGTAATTGGGAGATAAGACGTGCAGGCATTGGCGCACTGAGATTCACCTTATCCTAATGGAAAAGTCGAAGGGGGTATGAGAGAAGATACAGGAGAGCGCAGATTGGATGAGGGGATATCTTGTGGGACTGCTATTCTGGCGTGGTGGGTAGGGGGAAAACGGGGGAAAAAATTGTAACTCAAAATCTGGTGGAAATGAATGATGTAAACCAGAAGTTAATAAAGCATTTGTTTAATTTTTAAAAATGGGTTCACAATTTAGATTAAAAAGTTGATACTATAAGCAATCTGGGAAAGAAAGGAATAGTTTACCTGTCAGATTTACAGAGAAGGGAAGAATTTATGACCAAACAAGAGATAGAGGGCATTACAAAATGCAAAATGAATAATTTTGATTACATTAAATGGAAAAGTTTTTGTACAAAGAAAGCCAATACAACCAAGATAGGAGGGAAGAAGAAAACTGCGAAACAATTTGTACAACTAGTGTCTCCAATAAAGGCCTCATTTCTAAAATATACAGAGAACTGAGAAATTTATAAGAAGGGGGGGCGGAGTCAAGTTACCAGTGTAGAAACAGGACTTCCTCGGGGCTCCAGCTCCCACCTCCTCCAATTAATGTAAAAAAATTACTCTACACAAACTTTGGAGTTACAGAACTCACAAAATGACACAGAGAAGCTAACCTCCCACTGAAGAAAGTGTGGCAAGCCAGCTTCAGGAAGGGTCCAGCACAGAGCTCTTGGAGGCAAGCCCAGCTCTGAGTGAGCCCAAGGTTTTAGCCTCAGTGAAGCCACTGACTGGAGGGACTTCAGATCACCAGCAACTGTGGCAATTTCCAGAATTATCAACCCATAGATGCTAAAAACAAAGGGAGAGGTCAATGCAGTGTGCACTTTGGGACCTGGGAGTTTTGGAGTGTGGTTAGACTTTGCCCCCAGGGTGAGAAGCGGCTGAGGCGCTGTAATGGAAATGCAAATTTAAAGTTCTTCCCTGCCCCTAGCTTAAGTGCACCTGGAGCCTGTGGTGGGAGGCTTGTTTTTCAGGAAAGCCCACACCTTGATACTTTGTGATTGGGCAGTGGGTCCAGAAGGTTGTTACATTCTCTGAGCCAGGAGAAGGCTATATAAACCCTGAGGAGAGGCTTTTGCTTTGGGGCTCACTTTGAGAAGTGTTGTGTGATTTGACCAGATGAGACTCTGGGAAGCCGTTGTTGAGAGCCCCCGGCTTTGAAAACCCAGATGTTGATGCTTCCCTCTCTGGTAACTGTGATTTGGTATTGATGTATGTAATGTTGGGACAGTTTGGAAGCCTGTCTGTAACTCTGAAGTTCTGTAACTCTGAAGTTTGGGGTGCTGACCTTTTTCCCCTGAACTAGGTAATGTGTGTTTGTTTGATTAAAGTAAGCTTGTTAACCCATTTTGAGTTGCTTTCCTTTACAAAAGGAGATCTAAGAACCTGTGTTGGCAGCTACCCTGGGCATATTGAGGTGCTTGCCACTACAGGCGCAGGGGCCCTGCAGCCGCCACCACATGGCTGCTTCAGAGCTCCAGGCTTGCAGATTATAGGGGAACCAAGCGTCCAGTCTGAGGGGTAATCGCTCTTGCTTTAACCTGTTTGGAACTGGATCACAGTCTGGGGTGGAGGTCCTGGGGGTGAATGACCAGTGTGCCAGAGGGCAGCCAACTAATAGCTCCAGCAGCTGCAAAAACCCCAGCGACTGGGACAAAGCTCCCCCCTCTGGTAGCAGAGTTCTACTTTGGCAAAAAGCTCAAAAGTCAAGTAATTTAGTGGCAACATGAGCAACTGAGGGAAGCAAGGCAAGCACAGTGGTCCGACTTTGGATTCCTTTTTTGGGGACAAAAAGGATTGGGTCATGGAACAGAAGGAAAACAGCAAAGTCAGAAATCCTGCACCAAAAGCTTCCATCAAAAGAATAAACTGCTTACAGGACATAGAGGAACTTAAGAAGGATTTTGAGAACCAAACAGAGTAGTGGAGGAAAAACTGGGAAGAGAAATAAATGAGAATGATGCAAGAAAATTATGAAATGAGAGTCAACAAACTGACTGAAAAAAATAACACCTTAAAAAACAGACTAACTCAAATGGCAAAAGAGGCTCAAAAAAGCCAATGAGGAGAAGAATGCCTTAAAAAGCTGAATTTGCCAGATGGAAAAAGAATCTCAAAGGCTCACCGAAGAGAATCATTCCTTCAGAATTAGATTGGAGCAAATGGAAGCTAGTGACTATAAGCTAGGAATATAATAGGAAAAAACAAAAAAAAAGAATAGGGTAGTATGAGGCTATGTATTTTTGATGATTACCTTTACCTCAATAATGATAAAATAATTTCAAGAAAGTGAGCAGAATTTAGAAAAATTCTTATCAATCACTGAACAAGTATCAGGTATTTACTAAGTGCTCAGCACTGTGCTGGACAGGTATACAAATACAAAGACATAATACCAGCACTTAAAGAATCTATATCCTAAAGGGGAAGACAATGAGTACATATAGAATAGATATAAAGAGGTAAGTGCAAACAAATACGGGATAGCTGGGAGGAGTACCAGTTGGGAAATATCAGGAAAAATTCCATGTGGAAACTGGTACTTGAGCTATATTGTGAAGGAAGAGAGCAAGAAGAAAGCACATTCTAAGAACAGGCATCAGAGAGTAAAAAGGCTCTGTTCCATGAAGAGGCAAAAGTAACAAAGAGAAGGACAGTTTGGCTAGACCGGAGAACAGGAAAGGGAGTGACATATAATAAGGGTGGGACAGAAAGTCAAGAAGGTAGAGTGAAAGGAAGCATTTTTGCCCAGTTCACTCAGCACACCTTCTCCCCTACAACCTAGAAAATGCACCAATACAAATTCTGATCAGGAAAAGTCAAGAACAAGTCTCAGGGAGTTACTTTCCCAGTCCAGGGCAGCTCAAGAAGATAGACAGAGAGATCTATGGATATGGGGGACAGCCAAGAATGCAGGAAAACAGCAGCAATGGGAACAGGAACAATCCAACACTGAAGTACAGAAAGAAGCCTAGTCAAAACACCAGGGCTAGAAGTACAGGGGGAGAAAAGGATTCCAAAGAGACCATGAACTAGCACTAGGTACAGGAAAAGGTGCCATCTAGTAGCCCTCTCACCAATTACTTAGTTCTAGATAAGAGATCCAGGGCAGAGAGCAACTGTAGGTGAACAGGGGCCTTGCTTGCATGCCAAGTAAGGAACAAGTTCCAGAAATTTAGCTGCGTGCCTCCAAGCCTGAGAGCAGGGTTGTAGCAACTCAGTTGTAATCTTTAGCCCAACATGAAAGTATGCAGTAAAATAACCAGAGCAGGAGACAAATACCAAAGGGGAACTAGCAATTCAGTTACTATAAACCTACAATGAGTTAACAGTGACGAGTCCAGGGGCATTCTACTGAACCTCAATCATGCACAAATCAAAAGAGCCAAACCTGGGTCAGAAACTTACAGAGCTAGTAAGGAGTAAGAAGGCAGCAAACAGACTTCTCTGCAGATCACACGACTGTGGAAACAATGAAAACTTGTAGGGCCTCAGACTAAGCTGTGAAAGCATTATCAGGGTATAAGAGGACAGAAATCCAGGCCAGACCATACCCCTCAGAAGTAAACAGAGTCCAACACTAACATAAGCCCATAGTCAAGAAAGAAGGTGTGAGAACAAGTAAACAAAAACAAGACCCAACCATAAAGTTACTATGGTAACAGGGAAGCTCAAGATTCAAACACAGAAGAGAATGACTCAAACGTCTACAAGCAAAACCTCAATGAAAAATACAGATCAAACATAAGCTCGAGAAGAACTAAAGAAAAAAACCATTTTCCTTAAAAGAGCAAAAGCGTAATTTTAAAAAGCAAATAAAAGTGGTAGAGGAAAAAATGAGGCAAAAAAGAGATCTATACAAAAAAGTTATGAAAACAATTTAGCAGATTGATAAAAGTAATATAAAATCTTACAGAAGAAAAGAACGCCTTAAAAATTATAATTAACCAAGTGAAAGCAAATGACTCCCAAATGGAAGCAAATGACTCCATGAGACACCAAGAAATAGTAAAACAAAGTCAAAAGACTCAAAAAAAAAAAAAAAGAAATGTTTAATATCTGATACAAAAAACAACAGACCTAGGGGCGGCTAGGTGGCGCAGAGAATAGAGCGCCGGCCCTGGAATCAGAAGGACCTGAGTTCGGAGCCGGCCTCCGACACTTAATCCGCACAAACAAAAACCTAGCCGTGTAACCTTGGGCAAGTTACTTAACCCCAACTGCCCTAAAGGGGCGGCTAGGTGGCCCGCAGTGAGTAAGAGCGCCGGCCTCGGAGTTTGGATGACCCGAGATCAGATCCGGCCTCAGAAAATGAGCACCCACGCATAAATCAAAAAATGACTAGCCGTGTAACCTTGAGCAAGTTACTTAACCCCAATTGCTCAAAAAAAAAAAAAAATAAAAAAAAAAATTTAAAAAAAAAAAAAAAAAAAAAAAAACAGACCTAGAAAACAGGTCAAAGAGAGATAATTTAAAAATCATTCTACTACCTAAAATCTGTGAACCAAAAAAAAACAAAACAAAACAAAAACAAAAAACAGCTTAAACACCATATTTCAATAAATTACAAAGGAAAACCACCTAGATAGCTCAGAATGAAATGCGGGTCAACAGCCTGAGGAAAACAACACCTTAAAAAATAGACTAACTCAAATGGCAAAGAAGGCCCAAAAGGGCAATGAGGAGAAGAATGCCTTAAAAAGCCGAATTTGCCAGATGGAAATAGAGAACCACAGTTATTTTGAAAACTACCAATTTGCTCATTTAATTAGTGCATTAGGTTGATTTGAGTAAAATACTAAGATATTCAGTTTGGCCGATTTGCAGAGACTGTTCCATCAAACTTTTTCTGCATCATATCTTATAAAGTAGATGTTTTATTGAAGAAATAAACAAACAGTCCAAACACAGAATTTAATTCTTTTTGGGGGGATTCAATATTTCTACCTTTATTGACAAGAGCACATAAATGGATTCTAGTTGAATCTACATGTTTCAATCCATCAGCTAAAAACGTATTACATACTGTAAACATGGCAATATTTAATATAGTATCTATTCTAAAATATTTTCATGTCATGATCACATTTTTAATATCTGAAACTTAATTTATACATGTAAGAGAATTACTAGCAACTGTAGCTTCACTTGACAATTGGGGACTGTAGAGAAAAAAAAAAACCATACTTTGTTATTTGTTATTTCAGAAACATTGTCAAAGGAAAGTTAAAGTTTGTCTTTGAATAGCTCAGAGTATCGTCTTTTGTATCCATATTTAAAAGGAAGATTGACACAGAAAATAGATAGGGTCCCTTCTAATTTACAAGATTTTTAAAGAAAATCAGTTTAAGATCCTTAGGGAAATATGAAGAATATAATATGAAGAATAAAAAAAAAAATACTGCAAAATAAATTGAATGGACAAAGGGAATCCAAGACTGTCCATTCAGAGTTCAACAGGCTGGATTATTACTGTTTAGGCTGCAGCTGCCTTTTCCAGGCTTCATTCAAGTAAACAAGTTGTTTGTAGTTGATGATGAGAAAGAAATTCAGCATGTATGTGAAAAAACAAAGAATTTGGGTCGGCTAGGTGGTGCAGTTAATCGAGCACCAGCCCTGTAATCAGGAGAATGTGAGAGAGAGAGAGAGAGAGAGAGAGAGAGAGAGAGAGAGAGAGAGAGAGAGAGAGAGAGAGAGAGAGAGTGTGTGTGTGTGTGTGTGTGTGTGTGTGTGTGTGTGTGTGTGTGTGTGTGTGTATCCTTGGGCAAGTCAACCCCAATTGCCCTGCAAAAAAAAAAAAAAAGAAGAATGCAAAAATTCTTCATCACAAAGTACAGAAGGTATGCTACGTACAGTGACCCTACCACAGACACTATGGAGGAGGTCATGAGGATTAAAGCTGGGATCGCACTGGCTGTCATGCCAAGTAACAGCTGTAGCATATAAAAATATAAATCCAAAAACACTGTTTTGTTGGTTTATTGCACTGTCCTTTCTAAAGATGGACCCCAAAAGCCCAAATACTTGACCCCACCTGGAGTAGAGTGCAGCAGAGCGGCACATCCAGCACCCCAGGTCACCCAAGGCCCATGCCTCAGGGTCCTGCTCCTTCTCGCGCTCCACATGGCAGGCCTACAGCAAGAGTGTAATGCTGGTGCCGCACTGACACCTGCAGCACGGACTCCGCCATTTTCTACCCCCAATCCTCCTCCTTAGCCATCGCCTCAGGCTGACCCCAGTGCCACTCCCCCAGAATTGAATTCTTAACCGACTTGTTTGTATTAGTAAAGTTGGCCATGACAAGTATGGAATAACCCATCAATTATGCTTACATTTTTTTCTCCTGCTATTTGAGAAAACATTGTAAGGTATGAGCTAGAGCCCAAATAAAAGTAACAATTAATTCTTTTTAGATGTCTTTGTTATTTCTCTTCTCCATCTGAATTCTGAATGTGGTAACACTTGATCTGCTTTCTTTAACCTATTTATTTCAAGTCTGTGTGTCTTGGATTTCATTTGGAGGTGACTGAAAAGTCTGGTGAGGCTGTTCACTGAGATGGCATTGAACACATGGTTTAAAACAAATAAAATTGGAAAAGGCTAGTTTACTTGTAAAAACTAATTAATGGCACCTTATTTTGTATTAAAATTGGCACAGTTCAAGGGTGGGGGAGGAAAAAATTTCTATTTAAAATTGGACATATCTTTTTAAGAGAAATAAATGCATCACCCCTTCATAGGTTTAAAGTGTTGGTTTCTATCTGTAGTGTGTTTAAAACTTTATTATCTTTACAGCATTGTGACCACTGAAAATAAATCCAGGGGCAGCTAGGTGGTACAGTTGAATAGAGCACTGGCCCTGGAATCAGGAGGACCTGAGTTCAAATCAGGCTGTGAGGGATAACTTGCAGTGAAGTTTCCCCATTCTGAACATCCTATACACATTCTTATACTTTGTAACTAAGTTCAGTATCATTTCCCCATATATAGGTCATTGTGTATTTCAAGGCAATGTAAGAGCTATTAGGTATTGATACAACTGATTAGATTAACTATTGAGACCAAAGTAGAGGTGTTTTTAGTTTGGGGAAAGGAATGGTAGTGTGAGAGGTGGCAAAGGGTTAAGTTTCTATAAAACTGTAAGAATTGCTGAAACAAGACTACTGATAAAAAGTACCAGACAGTAGCCTTGGGAAGAGTTGAGGCAGTAACCTTGGGAAGAAGTTGGGTTCCCACTTCCCAGAGAACTCCTAGATAATACTAAAAATGAAATAATGTGGAATAAAAGGAGCTAGCAGCAGTAGATGGATTTGACCAATCAGAAAGTAGACAGTAGCCTTGGGACACTTAGGCCCAGATAAGGACACTTCTAGGTTGGACTGAAGGGGGTTCAGTATACTGGGGTTGTTACTGTGCTTGCTTAGTGGACCTCATGTATTATGTATGTTATCAAACAAAAATAAAACCTCATTAGTAATAATTATGGTAAGGAAACAGGATTGCTTTATGCTGATTGGCTGGCATTAATGAGAAGATTGTGAGTTTGCCTTACTAACCAATGGTAAGGTGGGACAGTTGAGAGGGTGTGGAATTCCCGAGTTAGGGCTTTATAATCATGCTTTTGCCTTCTGTATGGAGCTTTTCCCTTCTGGCCTTTTGTCAGATTGGGGACAACTTTTCTCACAAGACCATAATAAACTCTTTTTCTACTTTCTACCTTAAGAAGCCTCTGAGTTTAATTTGGGCAAGGGTCTTTACTGTCACACACAGGGACAGACACTTAACACTTACTAGCAGTATGGCCTTGGGCAAGTCACTTAACCCCAATTACCCTGTCTCCCCCCTCCAAAAAGCAAAGAAAAAAAAATTCCATCTCTGCCCTATTACTTCTCAAGTAGCTGTGAAATCAACTTTTCTTGGAATCTTACTGAAATAAAAATGGCTAGAGCTTGTTATCATAAGATGATACAAGGCAGTCTTTATTGATAACCCTGCTAGAGATTTGGGGTGGAAGTCTTGATCTCCCAAACTCTGAATGAACAAAAACAGATCAATGTGTAATCTGAAAAGGATTTCAACTATTAACAGTTGAGGTTTTGTGGAGATAAATGTTGCTTCAAAAGCTTTATAAGGTTTAGAGTTTTGGAAATAAATACAGGCTTAATTTTTCTCATGTTTAATGAAAACTGGCTTAAAATATTTGTAAATAGGATCAAGAGCAAAAATGCATAGACTTGCACAGTGAAAAATGAAGCAAGTTAGCTTGTTGTAGCACAGCACTGACTATAAATGGAAGACCACCATTCAGATTCTTTCAACAAATTGAACCATTTGATGAAATGATTGGAAGTTGCTGAGCCAAAGTGGTTCTGTATTCTTCATTAATTTAGTTAATAGTACTTTGTAATATTACATACAGTTTACAATATGTGTATAAGCTGTAGTTATAAACATTTTGTGCAAATAAACCTCTCACATAACTAAAAAAAAAATAGCACTATCTTTAGAATCTAATATCTGTTCTTCCAATAAAAGAGGCAATACCACAATGACTGAGAATAGTTAGGAAGACCTGGAGTCAAGCCCTATCCCTTGCCTATACTGGATATGTGACCCTGGGCAAGTCACTTCACCCATCAGTACCCCAGGACAATGTCTAAGATTCAAAATCACTTTTTCTAAGTGATGATCTGGAGGTGGAGAGGAAGTTCTTTAATAGGTGTTCCTGATACCAATAAAATCACAAGTCCAGTACACACCCCCCAAAAAAGGAGGTTTTGTCATTTCTATGTCAAGGTACAAAGCTTATATACAACGAGTTCATAAACAACACCTCAACTTGAGAGGCAAGGAAAAACAACTATTAAAATGCTGCCCATATATATGAAATATAAAAGCTAACTATTCAAAAATAGTTCTAGTCAAGAAAAACCTACTGGGTTGATAAAGAGAATGAACAATCCATGAAATTGAGTATTAGCAAATATTTATATAACTAAATTGATTATGTGACAGCTACATAACCATGTATAGCAATGATAAATGAAATCTGAAGAAAATCCAAAAAATATACCATTAACATGACTATTTGAATGACATTTCTCAGTAGTAAATTTATCTACATAGAAAGTTTTGGCCGAAAGGTCTTCAAAGGCATATCAAAATACCTTATATCTGTAAAGCTTCCAAATAGTTTTTACGTATTTTATACAGTATTTAATTACAAATATAACTAGTTTATTATTTATGATTGTGGTACTTCTCTAAGACTGTTTAGTAATTCCAAACACCTTAATCATTCCTGACCTACATTTTTGCCTCAAAACATTTCTATAATTATTATATTTATATGAAATCTAATTATATTATGGTTGCCAAGCTTCTGCATTATACTATGATGTTTATTCTCCTCTTGATTATGCACTCCTAAACAACCAGGTTTCCATGTAGCCCCTAAGGATATTCAATAATTGATTAAAAATCAATCACATGGGGCGGCCAGGTGGCGCAGTGAGTAGAGCGTCGGCCCCGGAGTCAGAAGGACCTGAGTTCGGATCTGGCCTCAGACACTTAACACACACAAACAAAAACCTAGCCGTGTGACCTTGGGCAAGTTACTTAACCCCAATTGCCCTCCAAAAAGCAAAAAAAAAAAAACCAATCACATAAAACTTTCTCTCCTGAAAAATAGTTGTATAACAATTGAAATCTATGGCTTACACCCTTTAAAATGTTTCTATTTAACTGGGAATCCATAGTGGCACAATAAAAAAATTATAGAACCTAAATAAGAGAGTAAAAATCCTCTCTTTTAATAATTTCCAAAAACTAGAATTGCATCAGTTTCATTCTTAAATGATGGTTTCCATATTCTTCTGTATATCTGAACTAGTTTGCTAACCCTAACATTAAACTTTCCTATATCCAATTTCAGATTTTGGCAGCTAAGGGTGGGAAGTAATCAGCACATAAGAATATTTTTAGGTGTTTGAATAGTTATGTTAAGCAGTTGAAATCAATCTGCTTATCTTTTCTAAAGACAAAGTACCTCCATGCTGAAATTCTGAAGAGATATCCCAAAAGACAATGGTTTTTTTCGATTTGTAACCTAAAAAAAATTAAATGCAAAGGAAAATTTTAATTTCAAAGAAGTATTCAGTATGTTCACATTTTAAATACTGTCTACATTTTGCTTTATAGTACCCTTTTTTAAAAAACATATTATACCATTGCATTTGATTAGGGTCTTGTAATTTTGAAAGTGCTTTCAAATTCACAATCCCACTTATTCCTAAGAAAGGCAGATAATATCTCCATTTATAGATAAAGTTAAGAGATTTGCCTAAAGTCAGAAGACTAAATCAAGTGGCAAAGCCAGTACTCAAACACAGATCTTTTGACTCGGGCCAGTTTTACTTCCAAAAGGTGAATATGACACTCTTTAAGAATATTCAAAACTTTTTTCAGTTGCTAAATTTGTAACTATAATGATAATAAATGCATGTTAGAGTAACTAGAATATAAAATGAGAAACAAAGCCCCTCGTTATTATAAATTACAAATGACAGCTATAATTGTTCAACATAAAGGCAAATCTATAGAAACACTTACGTCATCTTCATATCGGACATGGATATTAGAAATTTTTAACTGAAGATTTTTTATTATCTGTGCGATTAGCTTTTCTGAAAAAGTATCCTGTTTCTCTTGTTGTGGATGTTCTATAAAATGCAAAGAAAAAATTTTTTAGTTTGAAAGAAAAATGCAGTTTAGAAAAATTCATATGTTAATCAATCCACCACAAATAGAAGGTTCACATGAAGGTAACGAACCATACATATCTCTTATCAGTATTACTCAAATTTTAAAACCATTAAGAAATAATAAATACATAAGTCCTTTATAATAAATTGTTAACAGAGTGTGTGCATACATGTGTCTGTGTGTGTTTGCATGCATGCACGTACGTGCGTTTTTAAAAAAAACTGTCTTGGCATAGAATTAAGAACTATAGATTTAGTATCTAAGGAATTAAGAATCTGGCATGTTTTATA
The DNA here is from genome assembly GCA_011680675.1 of Gymnobelideus leadbeateri. Classification (NCBI taxonomy): domain Eukaryota; kingdom Metazoa; phylum Chordata; class Mammalia; order Diprotodontia; family Petauridae; genus Gymnobelideus; species Gymnobelideus leadbeateri. The sequence goes on along the minus strand of WOXC01011046.1, from coordinate 27,301 downwards.
CTATAGTATAGCATTGGTATTTTTTTATTTAACTTGAATAATGCTGAACATTTTCTGATCCTTCTTCCCATCTGACTAATGTAATATTATATATTTAGCTATCATATAACAAAATACACTCAGATTCAAAGTACCCTTATGTGGCTAAGACATTAATAATTATGTAAATACAATGTTTAGTTACACTAAATTTTACATAGGATTAAAGATTTAAAGTTGGAGGAGACCCTAGAAAACACTTACTCTATCACTTTCATTTCACATAGAGTACATGTAGATATACACTACAAAGTGAGGCACACAAAGTTTAACCAACTTGTCTATAATGGTAAGTCACAGCTGAAAAGTGTCTGAGGCAGGACTTTAACTCCGATCTCCCTGACTCCCCGACCCAGTCCCAAGACTTTCCCACTTTGTCATGCTGCCTATTTTATCATAGATAATAAAATTTTAGAGCTAGAAGGGACCTTGGCGATCATCTAGTATAATACCTCTCCATTCCTATCAACAATTTACAGTATAGAAAGACTACTATAATGGAGTCCAAAACTGCAAAGTTTTTTGTTAACTTTCTCCATTAATTGAAATAGCAAACTAAAGCAGAAAACGGGCGTCTGAGATCAATTAATGGCTCCATGTGAGTGTCATATACCTAGAAAACAGAAACTTGAGAATGTAATGGCAAGCAAAAAAGTACTTAGCACCTTGTTTCAGCTACTTAAGTATTTGGCACCTTGTTTGAGCCCCTTGGGCTCTAAAGGTGGGAGGAACTTGCTGATGAAACAGGAAGGGTGGGACAGGAAGGAGAATCACCATATAAAAGAAGGTACACAAGCTGGGACTGGACAGAACTGAGGAGAACACTTGTGGCAGCCAGCACTTTGCTGTGTTGATGTTACTTTGTCAGATCTGTCTACTGATAGAAGCCACTGCTGTTGTTACAGAATCCCTGGGACCTTATTGCTGGTTCAGAAGCCCTGAAAGAGGATTTTCTTGTTGTCTGTTTACAGAAGTCCTGGAGAAGAATTTTACTGATGTTTTCAGAAGTCCTCGGACTATACTGATGATTTGTGTTGATTTCTCAGACCTTGTTTGGGGGTGTATGTTGATTTCATAGGCAGAAAGTTAATTGATGATGGTGCCAACAATGTGTATGAATGTTGTTTTGGCTCTGTTAAGCTTTGTCTTCCCAGAAACAGAAACTGTGAAGGACTTGAGGTGGGCTGGTCACTGTGAGCTTCAATATGGAATGGGAACTGGACAAGGAGCTGCATGTGGAGCTGAGAGCTGCCAGCCTATGAATCCAGCTGACGGTTGGGTGAATTCAGGCAAGAGCTGGGACCACAGAAAAGGAACAATGGAATTTGGGAGCCAGCTTGGAGCCAAGATGAAAGGATCTCTACTTGGGAACTTAGTGCTGACTGAGAAAATCATGATATACTATGACCTAGGATTGAGGGAACTTTCTACTTTGTACCCTGTACCCCTTAAGGATGACTGAGTTAAGGATGATTGGAAGCTAGTCTCCAATCATTAAGAAGAAAGAAGACTTGTGACTTTCTGACTGGATTAAGACAATGTGACCTAGGGGTGGGAGACCTTTGTACTTTGTATCCTGAATGATATCTTTTGTTTAAGAATATGTGGCCACTTTAGTGATAAGTTGTTATATCATTATGATTGCTGTACTTTGGTTTCTGTGAATGTTTTGCTTCAGTTTACTGATGAATTTACTGCTGAACTCTACTATGTGGTCAGAACCTTAGATCTATTCACCAGCAGCAGTCCTCTGGATAGCTGCTGGTGCTTGACTTTACATCTAGCCTAGTAAAATATTAGTAACTGGGAAAAAGGGAACGTTTTACAGTTCAGGAATTTAAGGGACTACCAAAGTTTCAATCTGAGAGCAAGACTTAGAGAAACCAGAAAAAAAAACTTTGAGGAAAACTTTGTAAGAAGGTTAAGATTTGTTCAAGACTTAATAAGAAATATAGGACTTAAATAAGTAGGGACCTAGGGAGGACGTTCTAAGTAAAGTTATAAAAAAATTGGCATGCAAGATTGAGAAATGTTGACCAGCAGACAAGTTCAGTTGCAGAGGAGAATTTTATTACATGGAGAAGCAGAGAGAACTAGGACTAGAATGGCAAGCAAAGATCAGGTTGCAGAGGGACTATGAAAACCAGATTAAGGATTTAGGCTTTAACCTGGACCTAATAAGAAGCCACTGCAGGTCTTTTAAGAAATAGGGATGGAAACATAAAGTGTTTTATGAAGACAAATCAACAACATATAGGAAAAGTTGAAGGTAAAAAGAGTACAGAGGCAGTAATAGAAAGGCTAGTTAGGATTCACTATAGTAATGTAGATGTGAAGAAATTAAGACCTTGACTGTGGTAGCAACAGTAGGAATCAAAATTCTAAAGGCAGACAAGAAAATTACTAAGACTTGGTGACTGCCTAGGATTTGGAGATGCTGAGGCAATCAGAGATGAGTTTTATGTCTGGCTGAACTATGGTATCATTCTCTGAGATCACGATGATCAAGTCTGAGAAGAAAGTAAGTAACTCTACAATCAAGATTATGATCTTGTGTTATGGACCCTTTTGGCAGTCTGGTGGAAGTTTATGGATTTCTTTTCAGAATAATGTTTTTAAATACATAAAATAAAATGCATACTATTACCAAGGAAATCAATTATGCTAAAATAAAGTTTTGTTTTTTTAATTCACAGATCCTCAGTCAGGAACAGTAGAGTGAGTGCAGTTGTAGACATCAAATTTCAAGTGAGAGTCAATGAAGAAATATAACAAGAAAGTCAGAAATGAAGAACTGAAGATTAAAACAAAAAGAATGAAGACAAAGATTCAGGAATCATCCTTGTATAAACATTTGAAAACTATATAACTTTTACTTCAAGATTTCTCCTCCCTGTAGTAAGTCATGCACTTGAACTAGGAAAAAAAAATATATGCTAGCTAAAAATATCCCAGGAATATGCCTGAAGGCCACTTAGTACAAATACCACAGAGTTTCCTACAGACCTGCCCCACCTTCCAATGCCTACCACAGTGAGGAGTAGGCATTTAATCAATGGTCACTGAATTAAAATCCCCCAGCCAGAAAAGAAAAATGAATTCCTGATATATATCACAATAATGGCACAAAGGTAACATATAGCAAAGATAGAGGGTTCTACCTATCCAGAAGTTTGCTGAAATTTTCATTCACATAAAAGTTGGATACCTAATCAATTCTTAACTGGCTGGCAATTTAATCTCTCAGAAAAGTGAGGAAGAAATAAATATAATTTAACTAGTGAACATAATCCTAACAAGAAGAACAAATTAAATAGGTTGAAGTGATAGTCACCTTCTCCCAAAGTTTCTATGTCATCTTCAATCATCAATTAATCAATAAACAGGGATGGCTAGGTGGCACAGTGAATAGAGCACTGGCCCTGGAATCAGGAGGACCTAAGTTCAAATCCGGCCTCAGACACTTAACAGAAAAACTAGCTGTGTGACCTTGGGCAAATCACTTAACCCCAACTGCCCTCCAAAAAAAAATTTAATTAATCAATAAACATTTACTAAGCACTTACTATGTGCCAGGCACTTTGCTAAGCACCAAGGATACAAAAAAGAGGCAAGACAGTCCCTGCACTCAAAGAGCTTACAATCTATTCGCTTAAAAGTTTGTGACATCAAAATGGGAAAATGACCCATATGCACAAAAATATTTATTGCAGTTCTTTTTGTGGTAGCAAGGAACTGGAAACTGCATGGATGTCCCATCAATTAGGGAATGGCTGAAGAAGTTGGGGTATATGAATATAATGGAATACTATTGGGCTATAAGAAATGAGGAGCAGACAGACTTCACAATAACCTGGAGAGACTTATATAAACTAACGTTGAGTGAGAAAAGCAGAACCAGGAGAAATTTGTACACAATTATAGAAACACGGTATGTGTGACAACTAACTTCAATAGACTGGGCTCCTCTCCGTAATGTAGGGTTATAAGACAACTCCAAAGGACTCATGATGGAAAGAGATATCTACATCCAGAGAAAGAACTACAGAGTCTGAATGCAGATTTAAGCAAATTACTTGCTGTCTTCCTTTTTCTTGTTTTTGTCTTGTTTCCTCTTTCCCATTGTTCATCCATTGGTTAAAATCCTTCTTTACAAACTAATATTTAATGTGAATGTATTTGTAGTTCTTCTATCTGACTGCATACCACCATGGGGGGCAGGGGAGGGAGGAGGGGTAGAAAATTTGAAACTCAAGGGATTATGGAACTGAATGTTGTAAACTAAAAGTAAATAAATTAATTTTATAAAAAAAGAAATGATGAGCAGGCAGACTTCAGAAAAACCTGGAAAAACTTAAATGAACTGATGCTGAATGAGGGGAGCAGAACCAGGAGAACATTGTATACCATTATAGCTACACTGTGTAACAACAAACTTTGATAGACTTGGCTCTTCTCAGCAATGCAAGGTTCTATGACAACTCCAAAAGGCTCATGATGGAAAATACTATCCATATTGAGAGAGAATTACGGAGTCTGAATGCAGATCAAAGCATACTATTTGCTCTTTCTCCTTTTTTTGTTTTGTTTTGTTTCTTCTTTCTCAAGATTTATTCCATTGGTTATGATTCTTCTTTACAACATGATTAATTTGATAATATGTTTAATATGAACGTATATGTAGAGCCTATATCAGATTGCATACTGTTTTGGGGAGGAGAGGAAGACGGAGAAAATGTAAAACTCAGAAACTTGTAGAACTGAATATTCTAAACTAAAAATAAATAAATAAAAATTTAAAATATATGTATTTTTTAAAAGTTTGTGATATCCAAAAGGGGAGGATGTAAGATATAGTCAGATATATACACCAGGTTGTAAGAAATTAGATTTTCGGGTGGCTAGGTGGCACAGTGAGTAGAGCACTGGCCCTGGAGTCAGAAGGACCTGAGTTCGGATCCGGCATCAGACACTTAACACAAACAAAAAAACCTAGCTGTGTGACCTTGGGCAAGTTACTTAACCCCAATAGCCCTCCAAAAAAAAAAAAGCAAAAAAAAAAAAAAAGAAATTAGATTTCCAAAAGTTCTAAGAAACGTCAGGTATGATCCTATAGCCTTAAAATCTAAAAAGAAAAGATCTTCAAAAGAATGGAGGCTCTCAAAAACAGAACTGTAATGAAATGTGTCAATGTTCTCAATGAAGAATATAAGCGTATGGCATTTGAAAAGACAAAGGAGATGCAAAAGTTAGATCTCTAACGAACTCCAATTTATTAAATGATACATAAAAAAGACTAAGGGGGCGAGGCGGCTAGATGGGGCAGTGAGTAGAGCATCGGCCCTGGAGTCAGAAGGACCTAAGTTCGGATCTGGCCTCAGGCACTTAACGCACACACAAACAAAAACCTAGCCGTGTGATGTTGGGCAAGTTACTTAACCCCAACTGCCCTCCAAAAAAAAAAAAAAAGACTAAGGGTCATGTAACTAAGGAAAAATGCAAGACATTGGTAGAATCCTATAAGAATGAATAACATCAGGAATTAAAATACAAAAGACCACAAAAAAGGTCTACTTGAGTTTTGTGCAGAAAAAGAAGACAGGGCAAAAGTAAGTCCACTCCTTGGGAAAGGTGTGTTAACAAATAACCAAAAGCAGAACACCTGATTCCTATTTTGCTTAATTTTCTCAATTAAAGAAAATGTAGTTTACATCAAAAAGACAGAATGAACATGACTAAGAAAGATCTGAAGCACAAATTAGTTAAGGAAGGACACTGAGAAACTAGAGTGGTCCCAGATTGAGGTGATCAGAATGGGAAAAGGACTCAAGGCCATTCTAAATGAACTAAAAGAATTAGAGATGTTACCCTAAAAAAAGAAAATTCTTCACAAGGGGAAGACAGGGAAACATGACAATCATTTTCAAATATCTGAAGGGTAATTATGTCAAATATTTGTTCTAATCAGCCACAGAAGGCAGAACCACAATCAATGAGTAGAAGTTACAAAAAACACTTGGCTTGTCATAAAGACAAATTACTTGATTAGAGATGCCCCTAAACCAAGAATAAACAGTTACCTTCCATTTTTTTTCCTGTTTAAATAGGTATTCACTCCTTTTCTTACCTTTATTTGCCATTTTCTGTTTTGCATCTTCTATTCTCTTTAGTTCATTCTGTTTTGAATCTAAGCGATATTTTTCTTCTTTTTCTGCATCATATTTCAAAGCTACATGAAATAAAAAGATTAAAATAAAATACATATTTCAGTGTTTAATCTTAAAACCTCTTTATGTAATTACTGGTAAAAACAATAAAAAATGTGAGTTTAAAAAAAAAAATTTATGAAGTAATTTTAAAAACACAAAGCCATGATATAGCTCATCCCAAAAGGTACTTGTTTCAAATATAAATATTAAATACAAAAATAATTTTCATTCATTCAAAACAGTCCATTTAAGTTATACTTTTTTTCCCTTAAAATTAAACTTACTGGTTGAAGGCACTATAAGTAAGTAAATTCCATCCAATACTGCCTCAACTGGCTGAGTATAAAGGTTTGTCCATGGAATCACAAGATCAAGTTTACCTACACAGAACAACAAAACATCATTAACTGTTTAAACAAACCATTTTTAAAATATCATAAAGTATCTGTCAGGATGAGATGAAAGTACTTCCTAAATGAATGAGATTTTTAGATCTAATTGTTGTCTAATTCACTATAGGTAGTATTTTTAGCATACTATTAGTTAATATAATTAATTCCAACCCCCAAATACATTATTCTCCTTCCCCAGTAATCACCTGTTTCCATTCCATTTTCCACTTCTTATACTAAACTAGGGAAAGGAATTTTGTATATAGTTACTAAATATGACTTTGTATAGGAATTAAGTAATCACTTAGTATACTCTCTCCGCCCCCAATAATTATATGTGTGTATATACATATACGTGTATCTATGTGTACATGTGTGTATGTATGTATGTATATAGATAGATAGATAGATATCTGTAGTTCCACTGACTCAGTCTCAAGCGATTTACTTAAAGCACAAGTCCAACTGTGTCACCCTTCCTACTTGGTGAACTCCCGTGGCTCTCTATCAAATATAAAATGTTCTTGCTCTGAAAGTCCTTCGTAACCTAGCCACCCCAATCCCCTCTCCACCTTTCCACTCTTCTTACACCTTATTCCCCAACACATAGTCTTCAATCCAGTGATATTAGATGTTGAGTTGTTCAGTTATGATCAACTCCTCATGATCCCATGGAGTGTACGATACATAGGGTTTTCTTGGAAAAGACACGGTTTGCCATTTCCTTCTCCAATGGATTAAAGCAAATAGGAGTTAAATGACTTGCCCAGAGTCACACAACTAGTAAGAGTCTGAAGCAGGCTTTATTTACACTCAGGTCTTCTTAACTCCAGGCTCAGTGCTCTATTCACCGAGCCTTCTAGTAAACAAAGGTTAAGTGACTTGCCCAAGGTCACATAGCTAGTTGTCTGAGGCCAGATTTGAACTCAGGAATTCCTGACTCCAAGGCCAGCACTCTATCTACTGAGCCATCTAGCTGCCTCCCTCCTCTTCCACAAAACAAGATACTCCATCTCTGGGCTTTGAGTACTTTCTCTGGCTGTCTTCCACATTTGGAATGCTCTCCTCTCCTTATCTCCAACTACTAATCTGTTAAGCTTCCTTCAATTCTTAACTAAAATCCTGATCTTCTACAGGAAACCTTTCCAAAGCCCTCCTAATTCTAGTGCCTTACCTCTTTGAATTATTTTTTATTTTGTGTACAGTGTAGAGGAAATACTAATTTTATAATAATTGATATGATATATGCAATGAATGATAATAGATTCTTCAGAACTGCCTCTCTTGTGAGAGAGCTCACAATGCAGCTTGAAATGATCAATCAAACTTTGAAAAGGCTCACAATCACTGGTATCCTTCTGCCTGTGTACCTAAAGTGAAACAAATCAAAGGCTGTAGAACCTGTTCCTGTCAAAGAACTCCGGTCCTGTGACACACCAAGTAATGACCCCTAAGACTCAAGCAATATTGCTCCCACAGGACTCCAGAATTGTACTGTCTTCCATTTTGGGGTTTGCCACAGAAAACCATTCAAACCCTGGAAAGGACTGTTTGTATTCCACCTCCCCCCAACCCTCTTCCCACTTGTGATTTGTGTATATTATCTCTGTCTTCACTTCAGCAAGGTGAAATTGTCATCAGGAGAATTCCCAATTTGCAAATCTGCTCCTTATAATGAAACTAATCAATTAAACGGCGACCTGGCACTTTGTCTTTAGTCTACTGTTTGAAGACTGGCTCGGTAAAATCCTGTTAACAGCAGCTTGTTTGTACATATTTGCTTGTCTGGTGTTTCCCCTAATACTGTAGGTTCTGTGAGAGTTGGTGAGTTAAATCTGAATGTGCAGGTTTTACTTTTTCATTGCTATCCTATCACTGCCTTTTTTTGAACCTTTCTCTAAGTTCAGATAAGAATGTAGTTCCACCTGATCCTTCCTGTCCCCTATACAAACCACTCTTTTGTTTCAGTACTTTGTGCTCCTTTCAAAGAAGTATTTCCCTTTTAATTCCCTTATTTCTTACCTCTTCTAGGATTATGTATAATGTATTCCCAGTAATGCTTTTTCCCCACGAATGCAGCACGGTATAATGTCAAGCATTTTCTATCCCTTGGATGTAAGAGATGACAAGTATATCCTTTGTCTTTTCTCTCACTGTTTCTCTCTTTGGATGTCATGTCATCTTCCTTCTTAACCTATAAACCCTCTTTCCATCCTAAGCTCTACCTTCACAAATACCCAACTGTATCCTCTCTCCTGAAGGGGCTTAGTAACAAAAAATTAAAACTTTGGCTTGTAGAGGCTACTCTCAAGAATTCAAAGATAGGGCTCTACTTAGCAGACTTCACTGTAAGACCCTTGTCCTACCTATACACTCCCTTGGCTCTTAGGAGTCATATTCATGCTGCTATGCCCTCTGCTGACATACCCTTGCCCTACACACATGAAATTAAATGTTTTATTTTTTAGTCTTCATTATCTGAAAATATTTTATTTTTCTGCTATTTGGTTTAGCCCTGCTGACCCCTAGGTTCTTTTGAAGGAATGATCACAATTCTTCCCTCTTACTGAATTTCCAATGATTGCCCCCTTCAATGTTTCAATGTAGCATGGGTATAGTCTGAGATGCCAACCAATGTCTGCATTTTAGAGTATCATATTCCAATTTTTTCTTTGATTTCTTATACTATAAAATAATTTGAATTTCATATTGATTATTCCTACTTGGAATTTGATGAGATTTTCATTGCTAACCTCCTTGTCCTTTGATCTAGCAGTTATAAAATTTGGTTATAATGTAGTGACTACAGTAATTTAAACTTGAGGTTTCCTTCAATTGGTGTCTCCATGAATCTTGACTTGAAATGTCTTCCATTTCCAATTCTGATGGGCAGTTTTTCTGTAGACTATCTTAGAATATGGTCTTTTAACTTTCCAAGATGTTCCTCTGAAGACATAAAGCCTCCTGACCTCACTGATAACCCTCCATTTTCCATCAAATTACCCAGCCTTTTATACTCAACACTACGATTACGACTACTACAACTACTTCTTTTTCTTTTTCTTTTTGGAGGGGGGGAAGGCAAGGCAATTGGGGTTAAGTGACTTGCCCAAGGTCACACAGCTAGTTAAGTATCAAGTATCTGAGGCTGGATTTTGGATTTGAACTCGGGTCCTCCTGATTCAGGGTCAGAGTTCTACTCATTGCACCACCTAGCTACCCCACTCAATACTTCTTCAACTCCCTCAGCTGCCTCCCCTCTCTGACTGGAGGGATGGAGGGTAGAACACTAATTCATTGTTCAATCTCTTCACAACCCCACAGACCCCATCATGTCAACATCATGGGGATTTCTTGTCAAAACCAATGGAGTCATTTGTCATACCCCTCCCATATAACTCCTTCCCAAGCCTTCCTTTATAGAGGGTTTAGATCTCAACTCCCCATGTGATTCTACATTTTCCTTCAGCAGCTTTGTTTGGTTTTGATTTTATGAAACACAACATCTGGTCATACACACTGCTCCCCGTCTCTCCATTCCTGCTGTTGAGCTTCCTTTGGTGTGCTGTCTTCTACCTTGAGGGCAGGGACTGTCTTTGTTTTTCTTATATGTATCCCCGAGTGCTGTGTGCCTGGCACACAGCAGGATTTATTTAAGCAAATTTGCCAACTTCCTTCAACCCTCAGCTAAAATCCCACCTCTTAGTCTTTCCAAAACCTTTTTAATTCTAAGTGCTCTCTCTCTCTATTGATTATTTCCAATTTATCGAGCATATAGTCTGTTTATATAAAGGAATTGGTATGTTGTCTTTCCCACTAGACCAACAGCTTCTCAAAAGCAAGATTGTCTTACCTATCTGTCTCCCTAGCACTTAGAATAGTGCCTTGCACATAGTAGGTTCTTAACAAAAACTGACTAATTGAACATTTATTTCTTTGCATACTACCTTTCAAAGTTCTATATTCTTGTTCTGTAGCATTTTCCATGTGTTCTAATTTTAAAAAAATCTGTGCCTTCGTGTTTTCCTCTGTCTCAGTATTTTTATGTTCCAATTCACCTTTTTAAAAAATCTGATCTACTTTTATGTTAAAAGTGTTTGCAGGGTGGCTAAGTGGTCCAGTGAATAGAACACCAGCCCTGGAGTCAGGAGGACCTGAGTTTTAATCCATCCTCAGACACTTAACACTTTCTAGCTGTGTGACTTTGGGCAAGTCACTTAACCCCAACTGCCCTGCCCCGCCCCTCCAAAAAGCAAAAGAAAAGGTGCTTGTAAAAAATCCATAGGCTCATAAATTGAGAACTAGTCATAAATTAGACCTAAAAGACCATCTAGTTCAACCCTTTCAGTTTACAAACGAAAAAAAACTGAGGCCCAGAGAGGCTACATGAGCTGTCCAGTGTCATAAGAGCAGTTAATACAGAGCCTAGTCTTCTGCCTCCAAATCCAGTATTCTTTCCTCTGAATATGCTAAGGACAAGAGTAAATACTCTCGTCTCATTAGACTCGCTGATTTCTTTCAAAGTTACTATTTTTGTCTTTTTTTTCTTGTTGCTCTTTTGAATTATTCTAGAGGTTTTTAGGGTTGTTTCCTTATTGTTCCAGAATTTGTTTTTTCTATTTTTCATTTTTCTTAGGCAAGACATCATAGCTAAAGCAGCAAGGCACTCTGAGGGAGAGATGGGAGGTGCTACGTGTCAGTCAAGTCAAACCACATACACCACCTTGACCTCCACCTCCTCACAGATCCTGACAGAAAGAGCCCAATACCCTTAACTCAAGTGCCTTGGAAACAGTATTCTCCCCATGTAGATGAACGTTCCCAGCCCAGGGCCCACTACCATCAACGAAGGAAGAAATCACTGTGGAGAAGGAGCCCATTACCATCAACAACTACTAACCAACTACCACCAATATACATAAGCCCAAGAATCCGAGAAGTGGCAGTTCTCCTCCTAATTCCAGTCCATCCCTCACAATCATCATCCCAGGAAGCAACCAAAATAGAAAGTCAGCCTGGCAATTGCTTCCATGAATGTTACAACTACACCTACTAAAGACAAAAAAAACAAAGCTCTTGCTACCAAAGCACTTGGTACTGTCAAATGGCTCAATACCAGAAAATGATATTAATGGAAGTAAGATAAAAAATAAATGTATTACCATCTCTTTTGCTTCAAGCATCTAAGAGAAGGTACAGAATTTCAAGATAAGAAAACTGACCTTATCATCCAACTGACAGATAAAATCTTTCTACATACTTTGTCTCCTCCATTATAATATGAGCTCCTTGAGAAAAGCTGTCTTTACTTATCTATTTGTATAAAATGAATTACTGTATTTTCTCAAAATTGATCAAATTTATCAACTAAATCTAACTTACCTATATGTCCAGCTTTGACTTTAAATGGTACATCCAGTTCACTCTAGAAAAAGAATAAAAATACATTTTACCAACACAACAGGCTGCCGTGTGTGTGTGTGTGTGTGTGTGTGTGTGTGTGTGTGTGTGTGTGTGTGTCTCTCCTTACCTCACCTAGGCAGGAAAAGCATCAGCCAATCGAAAGCCCAATCCTATTACAGTTGGATCAACAGGGAAACTTTGACCTGCCCTATTATTAATCTGGGCCAATTTAGCCCTTCTTAGGCAGCCGGGTAACCCCCATTCCTAGAAGCTCACCAAACTGGTGCCAGAATCAGTGAAGACACCAGAGAGATCAACTCTGACCCCACTGCAGTTCAGAACTTCCAAGCTCAAACAATTTGCCATCCTCAGCTTCCCCAGCAACAGGAATAACCGGCATGTGTCACCAAGTTCAAGCAGATTTTTCTTCTCAAACTTGTTTGGGGACATGCAATAAGGAACCCTTGTGTTGTTACTGTTAATACAACATTTTTTAAAGTTCAAAATTTATCACTTGGGAGAAAATTATATCTACATATACACCAAAGTATTCTTTTAAATTTATTCTTATTACTAACATATTCAAAAATGGGCATTTTATTAATTAGTACCTAAAAGGAACTTGTTCTGGGGAAGACTTAATGAAGGTAGATGACAAATTCCCTTTCAATAGCAATTTAACAATACTAAGATGACTAAAAAAAAGCTCTAAAATTAATATAATCACAATGATAAATTTGGCGTTACTATACTTGAGTGAAATAGAATTTTCCATAGTATGTGTTTTTAAGGTAAAATTGATTTGAAAGTTTATCAGTTCAAGAGATAACTTGAGAATAAGTTATTCTGCCATATTCTTGCTTAAGTACAAAATAAAATCCTTTAAAAGCAAATTCTATCTAAACAGTCAATTTAAATAATTAATTCCTAATCATTATAGTTTAACCTAAACTAGGCTAAAGCTTGCTTTTTAAAAATATGTAAATTAAAACATTTGTTAAGAGTATTTATAGAGTAAACATGAATATAAGGGACATTAATCTGCTTAAGAAAATAAAGTAGCAGGCCAAAAAATGCCAGCAATTACAAGTTTTACCTGGTTGTTACAGATAAGACTCTCTACTTCAAAATACAAAGGGTTCCAAAATTGTAGTGCACTTTTAAAAAGCTTAAGGCTGCACTAAAATTTTTAATACCTACGTTTGTTATTGTTTAGAATTACTGCTTTATGTGTTGAAGCTAGTTAGTAATAAAAAAAAAAACCTTTAAAATAACTTGACAGCATAGATCTCCCTTGCCCCTACTCAACTGAATTAGTGATTCTTTTTTTTTAACTATGTAAGCAGCACTCCTGTCAGGAAAGACTTTAGACAGAATGCTAAGTTTAACAATGAGATACTATTAAGTGTTTAGAAGGGAAACCTAGAGAACCTCAAGTTCACTTCATGACTTGTCAAAGATAATAGAAAAATCACATCTTTCCTTCCCTAACAGCAAGAAATGGTTGAAAAAAATGCAAGAAAATCTGGCTTTTTTTCTTTGGAACACCACATGATTACTGAGTAGCAATGACAGAAGGATGAGTTCACTTTCACATTTACCTCATAGGTGTCCTACTTAGCTCCTACACAATGAATCTGCCTTCTATTCCTAACACTTCAAAACTCCACAGGAAAAACTAGACTTCCCTGTAATAGTGTAGCTGCTTGGGTCTGGTGGGGAATATTGATTCCCCAAATCCCTAAAATTCAATAATAATAACAGAAAGATAGTAAAGACCCTGTGAATTGAGGGAGTACAACATTTAGAACTGGAAGACCTGGTTACCCAGCCTCCTACAAACAAGAGCCTTTTCACTGCATTCCTGACATATGAGCATCCAAAGAGAATTATAATCTTAACATAACATCTTGTAGAGATGGACCTCATTTTAAGATATGTATCAATGTGATTACAGTTTAAACTTACATTTACCAAAAATATAAACTATGAAGTGGTTATCTGTACAGCAAAAGCATTCTTTAAGAAATGGATTTCTCTTAAGATTCTTTTATAAACTCATCCCTTTTCATTCAATTTCAATATAATAGCTTTGGAATAAAATACAACATAATAAAATCATAGATTTAGAGCTAGAAGAGACTTTCAAAGGCCATTTAGTCCAACTCCTCCATTTTAAAGATGAAGAAACTGAGGTCCGTGGAGATTAACTGACTTGCTCATAGTAACAGAAGTAGCTATTAGCAAGGTGTGATTTGAATCCTGATGGGCAAAAAGTAAAGTTCATTCATATTACTTTTTCCCTGCTAAAATGTGATTTGCATTTTCCAGGAATATATACACAAAAAATTAGACTCTTCAAAAAGATTTACCTACTCCCTTTCAAATTCATTTCTCATTTTATATTGGACTTGTGATTTCATCAGTCTTAGGAATAAATTTCTAAAATCAAGTTTACTGCTTTAAAAGTAGGTAAGAAAAAGTTTCACCAAAATAAATGATAAAGGCTATCTATATCAGAATACTCTTTTAAATTCTAAAGTTTTTTCTGAATGAATTACATTTTCAACCCACAAGAATCTAATTTTGAATAGCAAAAATGTCAATAAGATACAAGCTTATCTCTAAATTCATTAATACTTTCCTAATTCTTTATATTCAAAACTTACCAATGCATTTTCTTTAATTTCAAGATTCTTAAGCGCTACAGCACCTAAAGCAGATTAAAAATATATATCAATTCAGAATCTTTATGTTTACTGAAAATTAACATTAAAATATATTTAATTACTAATTTTTTCACTTATGAGCAAACTTTTGACACTTTTTAAAGATTCATGATTTCACTAGTATGTACTTTTACCACTGACACAAATAGAAACCCCTGCAAATAATATTTATTAAATTCCTATTGTGTACTGCTAGGCACTGGGGCAAATACAAAGTTCACATAAGACCAACATCCTTGACCTCATGTCTATTAAAATAATGTTATACAGTAAATGAATTTGAGAACTGAATTTTGTACTGCAAGAATATTCTGAAAAGCAGATTAGTTGAAGGAACTGCTGATGCTTCATTTGAAAAAGAAAAAACATGATAGTGGTCAAGTGTGCAAAGAGCTGTGGGGAAGTGAAATTATACTGATCCTACTTGATTCCACAGGACTGAATTAAAAATAATAAATGGTTGCCGTTGAGCCCTAGATTTCTGATCATTAAGGAGAGACTTCACAACTGTTAGAGCTATTCAAGAGTGGAATGGGCGGGGCGGCTAGGTGGCGCAGTGAATAGAGCGCCGGCCCTGGAGTCAGAAGGACCTGAGTTCGGAGCCGGCCTCCAACACTTAATCCGCACAAATAAAAAACCTAGCTGTGTAACCTTGGGCAAGTTACTTAACCCCAATTGCCCTAAAGGGGCGGCTAGGTGGCGCAGTGAGTAAGAGCGCCGGCCTCAGAGTTGGGATGACGCGAGATCAGATCCGGCCTCAGAAAATGAGCACCCACGCATAAATAATGACTAGCCGTGTAACCTTGAGCAAGTTACTTAACCCCAATTGCTTTAAAAAAAAAAAAAAAAGAGTGGAATGGGCGACTTCTGGAAGCCAAGAAGGCAGAGTAAACATTAAGTTGCTCTCATTCTCCTTTACTGACCTTGAAAAAACCCAGAAAATACTGGAACAGAAGAGCCAGCAGAAAGATAGGGTGAAGCAGTTTTTAGTTCGTGAGGCTAGGGGGATTAAAAGGAAAGGTCCCTCTTGATGTGGTTATAGGTACCAGTACAGGACAGGAGGCAAGTCAGCAGCAATTCCCACATCAGCAAACCAGCAGGAGATCCTAAGCTCCAAAGTGGTGGAGCAGGCAAGCACCAACACAAGGAACCTCCTGCAATACCACCACACACCCCATTCCTGGCCCCTGTGTGCAGACACCAGCACATAGAACCACCACTTGCACCACGGGGCATCCTCCAGCCATAAGCATTTATTAAGTGCCTACTAAATGCCAGACACTGAAATGTCATAAGAGTATTTTAGTACTGTTGCCATTATTTGAAAAAACAAGTCACAAAGAAGACTAAGAAAGCAAAATGGCTGTCTGATGAGGCTTTACAAATAGCTGAGAAAAGAAGGAAATCAAAACATAAAGGAGAAAGGTAAAGATATAACCAAGTGACAAAGAGAGATAAGAAGGTTTCTCAAATGAGCTATGCAAAGAAATAGAAGAAAACAACAGAACGGGAAAGACAAGACATCTCTTCAAGAAAATAAGAGATATCAAGGAAAAGTATCAAGGAAAAGTTTCAAGGAAAAAAAGGAGTAATAAAATTCAAAGATGGTAGGTATTTAACTGAAGTAGAAGAGATTAAGAAGAGGTGGCGAGAACACACAAAGAACTGTACAAGAAAGATCTTACCATCACCAATAACCAGAATGGTGTAGTTAATGATCCAGAGCCAGACATCCTGGAGAATGAAGTCAAGTGGGCCTTAGGAAGCACTGCTAACACAAAGGTTAGTGGAGATGATGGAAATGCAGCTGAGCTATTTAAAACCCTAAAGATGATTCTGTTAAAGTGCAGTACTCGGGCGGAGTCAAGATGGTGGAGTAGAAACAGGACTTTCCTGGGACTCCAGCTTTGACCTTCCCCAATCAATGTAAAAGGTAACTCTGAACAAACTTTGTAGCTACAGAACCCACAAAATGACACAGAGAAGCTAACCTCCTGCTGAAGAAAGCCCGGCAGCCCAGCAAGGAGTGGCCAGCACAGTGCTCTGGGAGCTTAGCCCCGGCCCCCGTGAGCCAGAGGTTTTAGCCCCCGGGTGGGCCTGACTAACCACGGGTTGGAGGGACTTCAGATAAGCTGTGGCAGTTTCCAGAATTATCAACACATAGACGCCAAGGACAAAGTGAGAGGTCAGTGCAGTGTGGACTTTGGGATCCAGTAGCTGGGAGAGCGTCGGCTTTTGCCCCCAGGGTGAGAAGTCACTGAGAAGCCGCAGCACAGCCACCACCAAGTGGCAGCTTTAGCTCCTGGCCTGCAGACTGTAGGGGGACCAAGCGAACAGCCTGAGGGGTAATCACTCTTGCTTTAACCTGCTTGGATCTGGATTGCAGTCTAGGGTGGAGGTCCTGGGGTGTGTGACCAACTTGCCAGAGCATGTGGAGGCTTCACAGAGATCACCCAACTAATATCTCCAACAGCTGAGAAAACCCCAGCATTTGGGATGGAAGCTCCCCTGGCTGGTGGCAGAGTCCTACTGTGGCAAAAAGCCTAAAAGTCAAGTAACTGAGTGGCAAAATGCCCAGGTAAAGGAAGCAAAAAGAGGATCAAAGCATGGAACAGGAGGAGGACTGGGAGGTCAGAAATCCTGCACCAAAAGCCCCAAATGAAAGTATGAGTAGGTTACAGGCCATAGAGGACCTTAAGAAGGATTTTTTTTTTTTTTTTGCTTTTTGGAGGGCAATTGGGGTTAAGTAACTTGCCCAAGGTCACATGGCTAGGTTTTTGTTTGTGTGTGCGTTAAGTGTCTGAGGCAGGATCCGAACTCAGGTCCTTCTGACTCCAGGGCCGACGCTCTACTCACTGCTCCACCTAGCCGCCCCTAGGATTTTAAAAATCAAATAAGAGGGGCAGAGCCAAGATGGCGTAGTAGAAACAGCATTTCCAATGTGCTCTGCCCCACACAAATTTCAAATAATGTGAAAGGGGACTCCAAACAACTTCTGGAGCCACAGCACCCACAGAACGGCACAGAGAAGCTAACCTCCTGCTGAGGACAGCCCAGCAGCCCTGCAGGGAGCGGCCAGCACAGCGCTCTGAGGGCAGGCAGCACAGTGCGCTGGGAACCGACAGCGCAGTGCACAAAGCCGAGCCCAGGTCCTGGGTTTTAGCCCCAGGGCGGCCAGGCCTTCAGCCAGCTGGAGGAACCCCAGAATACCAGCAACTGTGGCAATTCCAGAATTATCAGCACAGATATGCCTAGGACAAAGTGAGAGGTTAGTGCCCTATGGACTTTGGGACCAGAATTTGGGGAACGCACGGCTGCCTCCCCTGGGGGCGAAAAGCAGCTGAAGAAACTGCAGCACAGAAGCCATTTTGCAGCGTCAGTAGTGGCTCTAGCTCCTGGTCTGCGAACTGTAGGGAGATCCAGCAATCAGTCTGGGGGTTAATCGCTCTTGCTTTAAACCACCTGGATCTGGATTGTGGTCTGGGGGGGAAGTTTGGGGTGGGTATCCAACTTGCCAGAGTGGGTGGAGGCTTTACAGAGGCCACACAACTGGCGGAAGTTGTGAAGACCCCACGTTTGGGCAGAAGCTCCCCTGTCTGGTGGCAGAGTCCTACTGTGGCAACAAGCCCAAAAAATCAAGTAATTAAGTGGCAACATGCCTAGGCAAATGAAACAAAATAAACAGAAAAGTTCAACATTGGACTCCTATTTTAGGGGCAAAGAGGCTCAAAGCATGGAGGAGGACTGTGAGATCAGAACTCCTGCACCAAAAGCCCCAAATGAAAGCACAAGCTAGCTACAGGCCATAGGGGACCTTAAGAAGCAGATAAGAGAAGTGGGGGAAAATTTGGGAAGAGAAATGAAAAAGATGCAAGAAAAGTATGAAATGACAGTCAACAGCCTGACTGAGGAAAATAACACCTTAAAAAATAGACTAACTCAAATGGCAAAAGAGGCTCAGAAAGGCAATGAGGAGAAGAATGCCTTAAAAAGTCAAATTTGCCAGATGGAAAAAGAATCTCAAAAGCTCACTGAGGAAAATCATTCCTTCAGAATTAGACTGGAGCAAATGGAAGCTAGTGACTTTATGAGAAATCAAGATGCTGTTAAACAGATCCAAACAAATGAAAGAATAGAAGGCAATGTGAAATATCTCATGGGAAAAACCACTGACCTGGAAAATAGATCCAGGAGAGATAATTTAAAAATTATTGGACTATCTGAAAGTCATGATCAAAGAAAGAACCTAGAAATCACCCTTCAAGAAATTCTCAAGGAAAATTGCCCTGATGTTTTAGATCCAGAGGGCAAAATAGAGGTTGAAAGAATCCACAGATCACCTCCTGAAAAAGATCCCAAAAAGAAAACTCCCAGAAATATTATAGCCAGGTTCCAGAATCCCCAGATCAAGGAGAAAATACTACAAGCAGCCAGGAAGAAACAATTTCAATATTGTGGAAACACAATCAGAATAGCCCAGACCTGGCAGCTTCTACACTGAGGGATCGAAGGGCATGGAATATGATATTCCAGAGGGCAAAAGAACTGGGAATGAACCCAAGGGTCACCTACCCAGCAAAACTGAGTATTTTTTTCAGGGGAAAATATGGTCATTCAGTGGAATAGAGGACTTTCAAGCATTCTTGATGAAAAAACCAGAGTTGAATAGAAAATTTGACATTCAGACGCAAGAAGCAAGAGATGCTTGAGAAGGTAAACAAGGAAAAGAAATCAAAAGGAACTTATCAAAGTTGAACTATTTACAATCCTACATGGAAAAACAATAACTGTGTTTGATGAAACCTCTCTCATTATGAAAATAATTGAAGAAGGGTACATGGCATATGTTCACAGGTATAAGTGGATAGAGGGCACAGGTTGAATTTGATGGGGAGGGATGATTCTTTTTTTTTTTGGAGGGCAATTGGGCTTGGGTGACTTGCCCGGGGTCACACAGCTGGGTTTTTGTTTGTGTGTTGGGTTTCTGGGGCCGGATCCGAGCTCGGGTCCTTCTGACTCCAGGCCCAGCGCTCTGCTCGCTGCGCCACCTAGCCGCCCCAAGGAAGGGATGATTCTTAAGGGGTGAAGTTAAGAGGTGAGAGAGGAAAGTGGCAAGAGGAGATGGAGAGAGACAGGGTAGGGTAAACTATCTCATGTAGAAGAGGCAAGGGGAAGTAGTTGCAGGGGAGGAGAAGAACAGGAAGGCAAAAGGCAAAAGCATATTCTCATTGAAGTTGGCTCAAGGAGAGAACCACATACATACTAAATGGAATATCTTACCTCACTCTCCTGAGTAGGGGAAAGGAGAATGAGAGGGGGGATGATGGAGGGGAGGGCACTCTGGGGGGAGGGGAGACTGGAAGTACCCACTATCAAAGAGGGACAAGATCAAAGTACGGGACGGACCAGGTGGGAGGTGAGATGGGTGGGAGGGAAATATAAGCAGTCTTTTACAATATATCTACCATGGTAATGTTTTGCATAGCTATACATGTACAACACGCACTGAATTGCTTATCTTCTCAGAGAGAGTGGGTGACAAGGGAGGAAGGGAATGGATCTGAAAATTGAAGTTTTAAAATTAAATGTTTCATAAGATGTCCAGGCATTGGGGCTTAGAGATTCACCTTGCCCTAATGGCAAAGGGGGTATGGGAGAAGATATGGGAGAGAGCAGATTGGATGAGAGGATATCTAGTGGGACTGCTATTCTGGGGTGGTGGGTAGGGAAAAAATGGGGGAAAAATTTAACTCATAATCTGGTGGAAATGAATGATGTAAACCAGAAGTTAATAAAGCATTTGTTTAATTAAAAAAAATAAAAAATAAAACCTCCCTGGATCTGGATTGTGATCTGGGGTGGAAGTTGTGGGTGGGTTTACAGCTTGCCAGAAACGGAAGTTGCCCCCCACACGTTCGGGACAAAAATTCCTCTAGCTGGCCTTAAAGCCATAGTGTGGCAACAAACCCAAAAGTCAAGTAATTAAGTGGCAACATGCCAAGGCAAAGGAAACATAAAAATGCAACCCTAGACTCCTATTTTGGGGGCATAGAGCAGGAAAAGGACTGTGAGGACAGAAGTCCTGCTCCAAAAGCCCCAGGGGAAAACATGAGTGGGTTGCAGGCCATAGAGGACCTTAAGAAGGACTTTAAAAATCAAATAAGAGAAGTGGAGGAAAAATTGGAAAGAGAAATGAGAAGGATGCAGGAAAAGTATGAAATGAGGGTCAACAGCCTGACTGAGGAAAACAACACCTAAAAAATAGACTAGCTCAAATGGCAAAGGAGGCCCAAAAGGGCAATGAGGAGAAGAATGCCTTAAAAAGTCGAATTTGCCAGATGGAAAAAGAATCTCAAAAGTTCACTGAGGAGATTCATTCCTTCAGAGTTAGACTGGAGCAAATGGAAGCTAATGACTTTATGAGAAATCAAGATGCTGTTAAGCAGATCCAAACAAATGAAAGATTAGAAGGCAATGTGAAATATCTCATGGGAAAGACCACTGACCTGGAAAATAGATCCAGGAGAGACAATCTAAAAATTATTGGACTACCTGAAAGCCATGATCAAAGAAAGAACCTAGAAATAATCCTCAAGAAATTCTCAAGGAAAATTGCCCTGATGTTTTAGAACCAGAGGGCAAAATAGAGGTTGAAAGAATCCACTAATCACCTCCTGAAAAAAGATCCCAGAAAGAAAACTCCTAGGAATATTGTAGCCAGGTTCCAGAATTCCCAGATCAAGGAGACAATAGTGCAAGCAGCCAGGAAAAAATAATTTCAATATCATTGAAACACAATCAGGATAACACAGGATCTTGCAGCTTCTACATTGAGGGATCAAAGGGCCTGGAAAATGATATTCTAGAGGTCAGAGGAGCTGGGATTAAAACCAAGAATCACCTACCCAGCAAAACTGAGTATCATGTTTCAGGAGAAAATATCGTCATTCAGTGGAATAGAGGACTTTTAAGTATTCTCGAAGAAAAAACCAGAGTTGAATAGAAATCTGACATTTAGATATGAGAAGGTAAACAGGGAAAAGAAATCATAAAGAACTTATCAAAGTTGAACTATTTACATTCCTACATGGAAAAACGATAGTTGTAACTGATGAAACTTTTCTCAGTATGAAAATAGTTGAAGGAAATAGAAATATATATAGTCTATATCAGAGGGTATATGGGCGGATGAATACACATGTGAATGTGTGTATATTATATTTACAGGTATACATAGATAGAGGGCACAAGACCAATTTAATAGGAAGGGATGATACTTATAAGGTGAAATTAAGAAGTGAGAGAGGAATGTGGCGGGAAGAAATGGGGAGAGACAGACTGTCTCATTTAGAAGAGGCAAGGGAAAATGGTTACGGTGGAGGGGAGGAACAGGAGGGTGGAAGGGAACGAGTCAAACGTACTCTCATTGAATTTGGCTCGGGGAGGTAATGACATGCACACTAGATGGGGTATCTCACCATACAGGAGAGTGGGGGAGAGGGGCACAAGGGGGGGGGGGGGATGATGGAGGGGAGGGCAGGTAGGGGGGTAGTGAGAGGCACCTACCTTTGAAGGGGGATAGGTCCAACATGGAGAGTGGAACAAGTGGGAAGTGGGATAGGAGGGAGGGAAATATAATCGGTCTCTTACAATATATCTACTATGGTAATGTTTTGCATTAGTTGCACATGTAAAACCTATACTGAATTGCTTGTCTTCCCAGTAGGGGTGGGTGACAAGGTAAGAAGGGAATGAATCTGGAATTCAAAATTTTAAAACCAAATATTAAAAAAAAATTATACATATATATACACATACATATATATACACACACACTATTATTAATACTATTTTACATGTAATTGGGAAATGAGATGTGCAGGCACTGGGGCATAGAGATCCACCATGCCCTACTGGAAAAGTCAAAGGTGATATAAGGGAGGATATGGGAGATAGCAGACTGGAAGAGGGAATATCCTGTGGGACTGCTATTTTGGGGAGGTAGGTGGGGGAAAAACAGGGGGAAAATTTGTAACTCAAAATCTGGCAGAAATAAATGATGTAAACCAGAAGTTAATAAAGCATTCGAAAAAAAAATAAAATTTAAGTTAGCTACAATGACAAAAAAACTAAATAAATAAAGTGCTGTACTCAATATATGAGCAAATTTGAAAACAACAGACTTCACTGGATGGAAAAAGATCAGTTTATATTCCAACCCTAAAGAAGGGCAATGGCAATGAATGTGCAAATTATCGAGCAACTGCACTCATTTCACACGCCAGCAAGGTTATGCTTAAGATTCTACAAGTGAGGCTTCAGTACTATGTGACCAAAGCACTACCAGAAGAGCAGGCTTTTTCAAAGAGGCAGAGGAACTAGAGACCAAATTGCTAACATGCACTAGATTATGGAGAAAGCAAGGGAGTTCCAGAAAAACATCTACTCTGCTTCACTGACTACACTAAAGCCTGTGACTACATAGATCACAACAAAATATGGCAAGTCCTCCAAGAAACTGAAGTACCAGATCATCTTATTTGTCTTCTGAGAAACCTGTATGCAGGCCAAGAAGCGAAAGTTAGAACTGAAAATGGAAGAACAGACTGATCCAAGACTGGAAAGGGAGTATGTTGTTGATTTAATTTTTATGCAGAGCACAATATGCAAAATGCCAGGCCAGATTAAAGCTCTGGAATTGAGTTTGCTCAGGTGGCGGTGGAGGGGGCATGACAACAATCTCAGGTATGCAGATGACACCACTCTAGCTAATGACAGAAAGCGAGGAGGAATTAAGCTTCCTGATGAAGGTGGAAGAGGAGGGTATGAAAACTAGCTTGATGTGTTATAAAAAAAAAAAAAAACTAAGATGCTGGCAGCTGGTCCCATCACTTCCTAGCAAATAAGGGGAAAAGAAAAGGAAGCAGCGTCAAGTCTTATATACCCGGGCTCAAAGATCACCGTAAACTGCGACTGTGGCCTTGGAATTAAAAGATACTTGTTCCTTGGAAGAAAAGCTATGGTAAATCTGTACAATATACCAAAAAGCAGAGACATCGCCTCGTCCACAAAGGTTCATACAGCCAAAGCTATGGTCTTTTCAGTAGCAGAGCAAGGCTGTGACAGTTGAACTGTGGCTGTTGTGTCAAAGAAGACTTCAGAGAGACCCTTGGCCAGTAAGATTCAAATCAGTCAATACATAGAGAAATTAATTCAGGCTATTTACTGTAAGGTCAAATGCTAAAGTTAATCTTAAATGCTTTGGCTACATAATGAGAAAATGAGACTTGCTGGAAAAGACCCTGACATTATGAAAGATTAAAGGCAAAAGGAAAAGGGAATGGCAAAGGATGAGATCAACAGATAGTATCGTTAAAACAAAAAACATGAATTTGGACAGACATCAAGAGATAATGGAGAATATAAGGGCCTAGTGGGCTATGGTCTACTGGGTCATGAAGGGTTGGACATAACTGAATGACAACAATAGGAGAATTTGAGGCTCAGCTTTATTACCTCTATTAATTTATGATAAGCATTCCCTGCTACTAGTTACAGCTCCAGAGTTAAGGGTTGGTATGCAAATTCCCCCAACTTTTGCTGATCACTTTGATATATAAATCTTTACTTTCCCCTTCTACCCTTTGTAAAATATCATGGTATCTATCTTGCTGATGTAACTAAAAAGTGTAAAAGGTTGGTGAAAATGTTAGACCATTGGTTTTTTTGTGTACTGTGGAACTATGCTCCAAGTATATAATAAACTGGTTATTAAAAGGTCTCTGCATATTGCTAAGTATGACTGGCAGCAGTGCCTACCAAGGAATCCTAAGCCAATGTTGGTCCTAAGCAAATTACCCAATAAACATTTATTCAGTGCCTACTGTGTGCCAGGCACTGTGCTAAGAAGGCAATCTAATGGCAGCCTATAATAGAGAGGTGACTATATCAAAGAAGGAGAGACACGTGAAAGATGTCAAAAGGCCTAAAATCTATGGGACTTGATCACTGAATATGAGACAAGGAAGACAGGTAAGACCAAAGAAGCCTCAATGTTTCAAACAACACAGACTAAGAAAACCTCCATTCATTCACTATTCCTCCCAAGAAATATAATAAACATAATGGCTATTTGCTTATTTTCCTCTGTATATACTCCAATTTGTCCACTAACAAGCTTCCTTCTTAAAATACATCAAAAACTGACTACTACAGAAATGGTCTGCCCAAAACAAAGTACAATGGAATAATTAATTTTCTCTGGATATAATACAGCCAACAATATCTGAGCACAAATGATTAATGGCTAAGAATTCAGTGAGCAGGTCGGCTGGGTGACGCAGTGAATTAAGAGCAATAGCCCCAGAGTCAGTTCTGGCCTCACAAAATTAGCACTGACACATAAATAATAACTAGCTGTGTAACCTTGAGTAAGTTACTTAACCCCAACTGCTTACGAAAAAAAAAAATTCAGTGAGCTCTATTTTCAAGCTTGTCCATATTTTTCCAATTTACACACAAGATTTATTATATAAAAATAATGCATCATTTGAATTAAAATAATACTTAAAATTAAATTAAAAATACTAAAATAATACATTTTGTGTTCAAAGGCTTATCATACATTATTGTACTATACTTGTCTACCTTTCCAATAAATATATCTCAATTTACTCAACAAACATTTACAAAGCACCAAATTATGCACAGTATATTCTGTTAAGTACTGAAGAACATACAAAAATAGCAAGACAGGATCTCTATCCTGGAAGACTCAGGTAAACAATGTACATATATCAATACAGAAAGAATAACTTTTGTCCAGAAAAGAGTAAAGATTGTAAGAGAGGTAGATAGAGAGTATAATGTAAAGCTTAAGAAAAAAAAGAAGTTAGTGGGGTATAGTGCTAGAGGTAGAATCAAAGAAGTCAAATTAAAGCTGAATCAGATAGGAAGCGTAAGATTTTTAAAAAAGCAGAGCTGGGGAACAGTATTAATAAAGTTATAGAGAAAGGAAAATTCTGAGATGTGTTTAAGGGATGGAACTTACCCTATTTACCTACAGTATAAAAGGGAAATACATTATAAAATATTAAAAAAAAAAAAAGGCAGGGAGGTATTGTGCCAGTTAGATCCTTGAGTGCCAGCATAAGTTTGAGTTTTATTTGGGAGAAAATAGATATCCAAGGAAATATTTTGACCAAAGGAGTGGCATGATCATATCTGGAAGATGTTTGAATATCAATCTAGCCAGGGTAAGAAGGAGGGATTAAAGAGATGGAGGAATTAGTCATTAAGCTAATGGTTGCTGAAATGGGGAGTGTAAAGCCAAGCACGAGCAGCTTCCCATGCTTTCCACAGGACTGCTGCTGTGAACAGCTTTCAAGATTCTGATCACATAGTACATAGTGAGCTCTCTATTCAATAACAAATCAGACCAAAACATTCACAGAAAATCAAAATACATCATTCACAATGTTATAACATCACAGAAAATCAAAATACAGCATTCACCATGTCACAACTCAACAACATCACTAAAATGGCCACATAGTTTTCACCAAAGAGGTCACATAGCTTTAAACAAAGTACATTCATTTAGTCAATCACAAAATCCTTAATTCAATCACAAAGTATAAAAGTAAAAGTTCTCTACCCCTAGGTCACAGTAAATTATAATCTTCTCAGTCACTATGTAGTATCCAAGTAAAGTCTTCTTTCAGCTTGACTTGAGGCTGGTTCTCAACTTCCATGGTTCCTCTTATATGGTCCCAATTCCAAATGTCATCTGGGTTCAAAGGCAGACAACTCCCAGTTCCTTGTCCAGCTCCTTGTCCAGTTCTTCATCTAGTTCCCATTCCATCTTGAAGCTCACAATGTCCAGTCTACCTCAAGTCCATCACAATCCCTATTTCTGGGAAGATAAAGCTTGAAAGAGCCACAATAATCATGCACATTGCCAGCACCATCATCAATTCACTATCTGCCTGTGAAATCAACTCAGACCCACCAACAAGGTCTAAGAACTCAACACAAATCATCAACACAGAAATCAACACAGACCCACAAACAAGGTCCATGAGGTCAGCACAAATCATCAGTAAAGTCCTAGGACCTCCAAAACCCTTCTCCAGGACTTCTGTAAACATACAACCAGAAAATCCTCTTTCAGAGCTTCCAGTAAGGTCCCAGGGCTTAAATACAAAATATCACAAACATCAACACAGACAGAGCAGACAGAGTGCCAGGATACCACAAGTTTTCTCCTTCTTGACTCTGCCACCACAAGAATCTGCTTCTCAATTCTGCTATCTCTAGCCAGGACCTCTCCTTATATACAGTCATTAGCTCCTCCCCAGGAGTTCACAAGTTCTAGGGTTCACAAGTTGTGGAGTTCACACATTCTATTTCTTTTTTTTTTTTTTTTTATAAAGCAATTGGGGTTAAGTAACTTGCTCAAGGTTACACGGCTAGTCATTACTTATGCATGGGTGCTCATTTTCTGAGGCCGGATTTGATCTCGGGTCAT
>WOXC01011045.1:0-47460 GCA_011680675.1 Gymnobelideus leadbeateri | reverse complement strand
TTAATTTAAAATTAAATAATTTTAAATAAATAATATATAATAAATAACTAATAATTAAATAAAAATAAATTAAAAACACCACCTCATACCTATCAGATTGGCTAATATGACAGAAAAAGAAAATCACAAATATTGGAGGCAACATCCTAAAAATAGGGCACTAATGCACCATGGGTGGAGTTGTGAACTAGTCCAACTATTCTGGAGAATCATTTGGAGCTACTCCCAAAAAGCTATAAAAATTCTGCATATAGTGTTGGTGAAGTTGTGAACTGATTCATTTATGTAGATCAATTTGCAACAATGCCCAAAGGCCCATAAAACCATGCAAACCCTTTGGCCTAACAATACCACTACTAGATCTATAAAAAGAGATTTTAAAAAAGGAAAAGGATCTATGTATACAAAAAATATTTATAGTATCTCTTTTCTGGTGGCAATATTGTAAGAATGATCAACTGTGCAAGACAATGGATCAACACAATGATCCAAGGCAATTCCAAAGGACCCATAATGAAAAATGATACATACACCTCCAGAGAAAGATGAATTCTGAATGCAGATTAAAGTATATCTTTTAAAACTTTATTTTTATTTTATTGTTTCATTCGTATTTTATTTTGCAACATAACTGGAAATCTTTTCTATGACTTCACACATATAATCAATATTGGATTTCTTGCCTTCCCAAGGAAGGAGTAGACATGGGAGAAAGAGAGAAAATTTGGAACTCAAAAAAATTTTAAATTATTGTTAAAATACTTTTATGTATAATTGAGAACTATTTTATAGAATGATTTTTTAAATTAAATTAAATAATATCTAATTTCCCAAATGTAATCTAAACCA
Organism: Gymnobelideus leadbeateri; assembly: GCA_011680675.1. Classification (NCBI taxonomy): domain Eukaryota; kingdom Metazoa; phylum Chordata; class Mammalia; order Diprotodontia; family Petauridae; genus Gymnobelideus; species Gymnobelideus leadbeateri. Next base: position 46,611 of record WOXC01011045.1, on the reverse strand, counting down.
GTTATTTTCCTATTCAATTTGAATCATAGTTCCTTATCTTTCTTCAGCAACTGTCTAATGTATATTAAGGATAGACCATCTTTGTGGGCTGTCCTTCCAATAATACATCATAATCTGGATTATAGAGATTCTTATGTACTTGCTTTTTTTATTGATTTTGGATCACATTTGGAGACTGTCATGTTCCAAAGCTTGAAGCAGTCAACACAATGTTATCTTCAAACAGGACCATCTAGAGGACATTTTCATCAAGAAGAAATCCTTCTTCCATTGGAAGAATCTACATTGGACATTCACTCTGACAACGGTAAATACCTTTAGTGCACCTACAAAACCACATGTTGTATCTCAGTTAATGTGTATATTGTTAAAAGATCATCTACAGAATTTCTTCTATCATTGAATTGTTTGGGAAAGCATATGTGATTTGAACATTTTTATGAGAAAACACCTTCTTCATGAAGAATCAGTTTGGTCACATTTTATTCTACCAAATCAAATGCTGTTTTTGTAGGCTACAAAAAATAAGCCCATCAGCTTTTTCTTATCTCTACAATCATCTGTAAATTATATGACTATAAAGATGTCTTTAGTAGAGAATTATTTTCAAAATCCTAGAATGTTTCCTTTTTATAACTCCATCAAGAATTCTCTCACTATATGTACAATTTTTTTTCTTAAAGATTCTGTAGAGATGAGCAAGTAAGTAAGCATATGAGTCAATAGTTATTGTTATTGTGTGGGGGAAAGTGAAAACTTCTCAGAACTTCCCTCCCACTTCCCCGGCTCCTTCTGCTGTTAATCAGCAGCAAGCCCTATCAGGAGGCTTTCAGATTTCCCGCCTCTGCAGGCCCCTCCTCCCTTTCCCTTGCTGTCAGTCAGCCTCCTTGGCAGGCTTCTCTGTTGTTTACCATTGGGGAAGATGTTCACACTGAGACTTGAGCCCATTCCCCACCCCAACCAATGGGAGAGGGACCCCATTAGGGTATAAATTCTTGTTCTGCTCTCGATAAGTCATGGGGAAGACCTCCCTCTTCACCCGGAGAAGAGGGGAAGAGAATAAATTCCTGTTCCTATCCTAAGAGATTTCCATGTTCTTGATTAAATTTTGGATGAGATTTTTCATCACACACATTATTTTCTCAGTTGCTTTTTTCTTTTTGGTAGAAGTAATGTACGTGATTTTTTTTCAAAGGATTTGTATCCTTCCTTGATTCAGATATCTTAAGAATCTCTTTAATTGCCTCAAAGGTTGTGTTGCTTCCAGCATAGACATACTTCATGTATACATAATCTAGTCTGACTGATTTTTGTTTGCTTTGGTGCTATTTCTACTACTCACATGATACACTGAGGATTATGATTTTAGAGTGCAAAAGTGGCAGCTTCCCTATCATTGATGGAGATTATAATTTATTATAGTAATCATGATAGATCTTTTCATTTTCTTCTATTTATTGTCCTCTTTCCAGTTTTCTCTTTAAATACCATAGACACAAGGAACAGCTAGGTGACCCAGTTGATTGAGTACCTGCCCTGAAGTCAGGAGGACCTGAGATCAAATGTGACCTCAGACACTTGAGGCTTACTAAGCTGTATGGCCTTGGGCAAGTTATTTAACTCTGCCTTATCAAAAAAAAAAAAAAAGCAAAAAACTAAATTAATAAATGCCCTAGGAATAATCTGGCTAACTTAAGTCTCTTAATAACCTTCGAGTAAACTTGTTTTTCTTTCATTATTTCTTTCTGTTTTATGAGACAACCCTGCCCATAACATCCCACCATAATACTTCATAAGACATTTTAAAAGAATTTTCATTCTAAACGGGAATCTCCCACATTCTAACAGCTTATACCATCTCTCTGTTTGACAAAGCAACCAAAGGTTTGCTGGCTAAGGTGGTTTCCAGGTTCTTTAGTTGCCTCTTGTGATAAATTTGTGATAAAAATAGTTGTCTCTTTGTGGTGAACTAAATTTCATTAGGACAGTAATAATCCATATTGACATCTGTTCTTTTAATCATTATCTACTTTTGCCAGTCAATAGCTTGTTGAAATATGTTGGTTTGGAGTTGGTATAATTGCATGCCATATTGTCTCATTATAGTCTTTTTTTTTTATAAGCAATTGGGGTTAAGTAACTTGCTCAAGGTTACATGGCTAGTCATTATTTATGTGTGGGTGCTCATTTTCTGAGGCTCAGGTCATCCCAACTCCGAGGCCGGCGCTCTTACTCACTGCGCCACCTAGCCGCCACCCTAGTCTTTCTTTTAATTTGGTAGTGATTTTGATCTTTCTAAAATAAGCCTATGAATATAGACCACTGATTGAGAAGTGATTCGTATTTTGTTTAATGAGTTATTTAATATTTGTTAAGACATAATCCATTTAATTTATTGTGACATTATTCAATGCTCACTATGACTAGGACCTTCTGCCCTTCATCTTGAGAAAACATTCAAGAAATATATATATATGAGAGCTTATATAAACTAGAAGCTTTTGGTCTCATTTATTTATTACTACTGAGCCATATTTTCCAAACTATTTTTTACTGCCTTCTGTACCCACTTTTACACTGAGGCTGACAAGTAGTAAAATATATGTTGATATGGTTTGGAGAGTTGTATATTGTTTATCTCTCTCTATAATCTGTAACAGATGTTGACATAAAAGATAGTTATTTTCATGGAAGTCTTTTTAAAAGACAAATTCTCAATAGTTATTATGATAATTCATATATAAATAGTGTTTTACAACTTATAATTTCTATGTCCTCTGTTAAAGTGTTACTTGGATGTGTTATTGTGGCCTGGAAATGACCTGAATTTCTCAAAAACTATTTCTGTGGAGCTCTAGTATCATCTGGATTTATTAAGTTAAAAGTCTTCGATGTGGACTTTATAATGAAATAGATTCCCATTATATCTAAGACCCACTTTATCTACTAAGATGTGAGAGGTTCATCATCAACTAGATGCCACAGTGGATTGAATGATAGTCCTGGAGTCTGGAAGACCTGAGTTCAAATTTGGCTCCAGATACTTATCACTATCTGCCTCAGTGTAAAATAAGAATAATAGCACCTATCTCCCAGGGTTGCATGAGAATCTAATTAAATAATGTTTGTAAAGTGCTTTGCAAAGCTTAAAGTGTTAAAACAATGCTAGCTATTATCATTAGTTATTATCACTAGATTTGCTAAAGGATGCTCAGTCTTTTAAAGGGGTAAACCCTTGAAGATAATATATAACTTATAGTGGGTGAGATTAGTACCAGTGGGGGAAATAACCACAATGATAAAATATTAAGAATGTATTAATTTATTCAACTGAAAAACTAAATAAAATTGAAATATTTTATTTACAGTTTATAAACCCTTTTTCTTATAATAGGACTTTGACAAAGTTAACATAAATACAATTATTCCTACTTTATAGAAATTAGTTTCAGAGAATTTAAGTAACTTGTCCAAAGTTGTTTTTAAGGATTCTTTAACAGCACTTTTCTTTAATCATGTTGCCACTTTATTCCTATGGGACTGTGTTACTCTTCAGATAATAGAGGTCTTTGAACACCAGGCTAAATCCTAAATTTTATTTATTTATATTTATTTATTTTTTATTTATTTATTTTTATTTTATTTTTTCTCAATTTCATGTAAAAAAATTAATTGTTTTTTATTCTGAGTTCTCTTTCCCTTCCACCTTCCTTGATAGATATTATAAATGTATAGTCATACAAAACATTTCCATGTAAGCCGTGTTGAAAAAAAAAAAGAGAGACAAAAAAAAAAAACTAATAAAAAACAAAGTATGCTTTGATCAGAATTCAGACTCCCCCAATTCTTTCTCTGGAAGTGGATACCACTTTTCACAATTTTCAGAATTCTTTTGGACCATAGTAATACTAGTAGCTAAGTCATTGAAAGTTGATCTTTGTACATTATGTACAATGTTCTTCTGGTTCCACTAATTTCACTTTGTATCAGTTCATGCAATTCTTTCCACAGATTTTCTGAAAACATTCTACTTCGGGGCGGCTAGGTGGCGCAGTGAGTAAGAGCGCCAGCCTTGAAGTTGGGATGACCCGAGATCGAATCCGGCCTCAGAAAATGAGCACCCACACACAAATAATGACTGGCCATGTAACCTTGAGCAAGTTACTTAACCCCAATTGCTTTAAAAAAAAAACAAAGAAAGTAAAGAAAACATTCTACTTGTCATTTCTTATGGCTGTCTCAAGCTTTTATATTGTCTCGGGCTAAAAAACTGTCTCTTTGACTCTGCCAAAGCCTCTGCCACTACACTTTTCCTTTAGCCTATGAGGACTTTCAACAGCGTTTTAAATGATGCCAAATTTCTCCTTGAAAAAAGCCAATCTTTTGTTTTTAAGTCAATTTAATTTTTTTCTTAGTTCTGTCATCCTGGTAATGCTATGTTGCTACAGATCATGTAATTGATCACTAAAGAATTAAAGTTGTAGCTCAACCAAAAGGCAATGGAAAGATCTGTGGTAGCAAATGGGTAATGGGATATTAGTCATGAGGTTAGAAAAGTAATATTTTTTTTTAAATATTTTGGTCCAGGCTACTGATTCCATTAGCAGGCAGGGATTATCGGTATGGGAAATCCTTCTATGATGCAAAACAGCAACTTATTTGTCCCATACATTCTTTAATCGTTTCCAGAGGTCCTGAGAGGTTAAATGCTTTGTTCTGTCACATAGCTAGTTATTTCTTAGAGAAAGGTCTTGAATATACAATGTTTTTCCCCTGAATCCACAAATGGCTCTCTATTTAGATTCATGTTTCTTCACAGTGCAAAGGACATTATCAAGTATATTAAAGGTATGACTCAAAGTGGCAGTGGGACACTAATGTATCAATTGATCAATAACAAAATGAACATTATATGTGCTGCATTGTTATTTAGGCAATTTTAAGAGATCAAGAAGAAGGTACCAAGCATTTTGGGTTCACATGCATTCGTGTGCGCACACACACACACACACACACACACACACACATGCACACTTATAAGAGGACACTATCAAGACCCACATATAATTTGAAGGCATGAATGGGATGGGATTTGCCCTAATGAAGGAGGAAAACAGAACAATGATATCAAACATCCATAAAAAACTGGAAGTTTGTGGGAGGATGGCTATTGAAACTAGGAGAGATACTGCTGAACAAAAAAATAACTGAAAAAAATAATGGAGGGGAAAATGAAACTGCAAAAAATCCTTATAATGGCAACTAAGCCAGATAATCACAAGCACATTTATAGACAAAACTAGAAACACAACACACAGAAAGTGGGACAGATTTGTCAGCATTTTCATCATTAATGATGATGAACTACTTACCACATTTGAACTCTAGAACTTCAGACCACTCTAAGAGAAGGGAGTCAAGACTAGGCCAGACACACACAGAAGAATTCTATGATTAAGGGGACATTTTGAAAGTATTTAAGGATTGATTTTCAAAATATCTAAAAGAGAAGCAAAGGTCATAATAATGGGGGTAGGAAAAGAAACATCACAGATGAATGGGTGAGTAAAAAGTCCTTACTAAGTATTTATTATGTGTCAGAATGATACTAAATACTGGACATGCAATCACAAGCAAATGAGACAGCCTCTGCTCTCATCATTTTTTTTTTTGCCTTTTGGCGGGCAATTGGGATTAAGTAACTTGCCCAAGGTCACATGGCTAGGTTTTTGTTTGTGTGTGCGATAAGTGTCTGAAGCTGGATCCGAACTCAGGTCCTTTTGACTCCAGGGCCAGTGCTCTACTTACTGTGCCACCTAGCTGCCCCCTGCTCTCATCAAATTTACTTTGTAATAAGGGAAGACAACCTATGTAGAGGACTGGTAGTGATAGGTGTGTTTTTGATAGGGAATGGTATTACTACCACTTGATATTATTAGCCACCAAAAAACAGTAAATATAAAATTATAAACTACTAAATCATGTGTTTACAGATAGAGTCAATTAGTATGAATAATGAATGCCCTGAAATGGTTGCATGTATTCAAATTCATATTATTTGAAGTTATAATTACATAAAATATAGTAATTTGTTCCAGTACCATGGAAATATGCATGTGGATTCAAATAATTCAATCACTGCAGGAGATACAAAATTCACACTAATTGAGACCTAGTTATGACAAGCAGTCTTTCATTTATAATTTTCTATATCAAGCTACATCGTCACAGTCAAACACTGGACTGAAAGTTATAGAGAATACATTACCCTATGTTTAGGGTTTGTTGGTTACCCCTAAAAAAAAAAAAACACCCACTTGCTTATGAAGAGTAACATGTAGCATAAAATCCCTTCTCAAATAAGGAACTGCCCACCTATCATTACACAAAACTCCTAGATAGATGAAACTTTAAAGGTAAAATTGTTCAGTGGGCCTTTCATTATTACTTACAAGGAAGGGCATAAAATAGAATTACATATACTCACCAAAAGTGTCTTAACCTGGTATAGAGGATGTTGCATTTATAGTATAAATGGAAGTTACTCCATTTATAGAAGGATAGTAGAATCACCAAGGCACTCCTCTTTGTGAATTTTGCTAATTGTATCAAATCCCTAAAGTATAAAGGTCCTTCCCAAAGAGGTTCATTCAAAAGAGATCATGATAGTAGTCCACACAATAAAAATAAAATGGATGAAAAATTCCAGTTGGCAAACTATTAGCACCTTGAATTGTAAAGTCCATCACTACCTCGTTCTTAGAACAGGGATTACAGATGGGCGATTACTGGTTCCAGAACTAAATAAGCAGAAGAGAGCAGACTTTATTAAATTTGGAAAATTGTGAAATGTTTTCAACCACCTCTAGCTACTATCACATTTTTTTAATTTGACATCAATATTCTTAAAATGGTTCTACATTGCTACAAATGGTAGAATATCTCAGTCCCAGAAGAATCAATATTCTATATGACCAAAGGACAATGAACAGACACAAGGTGGATATATTTGATAGGTAGGAACATATTTATAGTGACGACTTGTATTCAAGATGTAAGAAACATCATCAGAAAAATATATGATCAAGAAAACAATGTGGGCTCATCAGGTAGTAAGTGCATTGGATAGTAGACATCTATCATGCTGTTTTGATATCCACAAAATATCAAAGGACCCAGAGGCTGGTCTTTAGTCTTTAGAGATCTATAGAAAATTTATAGAAGTATGTACATGAGAACAATACAGGAAGAAACAGCCTGGATGAGTTATACTCATCGATATGGCACCACTTAAGGGAGAACTGATCTATTATATAGAGGGTATAGTGATAGTTCAGTTTTAAGCCATAAAGCTTAAAATTGCACTGAGACTATTGGGACCCTCTAATCTCTTTGAGGAGTTACTTGAGAAAAATATGATTTTGCCTTTTTTTTTAAATCTCCTGCATTCCCTGGAATTTTTCAGATGAGCTACCAAGATGCATCTGACCAGCATTCCCTAATTGTTAAATGGTCAAAGGATATGAACAGGCCATTCTCAGAGGAAGAAATTAAATATATCTATAAACATAAGAAAAAATGCTTTAAATCACTATTGATTAAAGAAATGCAAATCAAAACAACTCTGAGGCACCACATCTCACTGGTCAGATTGGCTAAGATGACAAAACAAGAAAATGATAAATGCTGGAGAGGATGTGGAAAAATTGGTACTCTAATACCTTGCTGGTGGAGTTGTGAACTGATCCAACCATTCTGGAGAGCAATCAGGAACTATGCCCAAAGGGCTATAAGTAATTTCATATCCTTTGACCCAGCAATACCACTTCTAGGGTTATATCCCAAAGAGATCATAGAAGTGGGAGGAAGACCCATATGTACAAAAATATTTATAGCAGCTCTTTTTGTGGTGGCAAAGAATTGGAAATTAAGGGGATGCCCATCAATTGGGGAATGGCTAAACAAGTTGTGGTACATGAATGTAATGGAATACTATTGCACCATAAGAAATGAAGAGCAGATGGACTTCATATTTACCTGGAGAGGCATATATAAACTGATGCTGAGCAAGAAAAACAGAACCAGGAAAAATTTGTACACAATTACAGATATAACGTATGTGTGATGACCAACTTTGATAGATCGGACTCTTCTCAGAAATGCAGGGCTATAAGTAAACTCCAAAAGACTCATGATGGAGAGAGATGTCTACATTAGAAAGAACAGAGTTTGAATGCAGATTGAAGCAAATTACCTGCTCTCTTTCTTTTTCTGGTTTGTTTTGGTTTCCTCTTTCCCATTGTTCTTTCCATCCAATACAATCTTTCTTTATAACCTGACCAATTTCTAATGTGAAAGTAGGGGCAGATCCTATACCTAATTGTATGCTGATATGGGGGGGAGGGGGAAGGGGAGAGAGGAGGAGAAAATTTGAAACTCAAAAAAGTGGGGAACTGAACCTTGTAAACTCAAAGTAAACAAACAAATTAATAAAGATAAAAAAATGCATCTGAACAGGAAGCATGGGTTAATAACTATTGAAAACTATTGCTGATTGTTTTGCTGCTTATCAACAATCATCAGGTAACTAGCATTAATTAAAGACCTCCAAATTGGCTAAGTACTATCCTAAGTATTGGGGATATAAAGAAAGGGAAAAAACAGTCCCTGCTGTCAAGAAACTCACAATCTAACTTGACAGTGCTAGAAGTCCTCAGTGTTTGGTGGAGGGAGCATAAAATCTCCTAGAAACTTTGTCTCATGCTTTAACCCTCGCAGTCTCTTTCAATTCAGCAGCCCCAATGTTCTTTTTCTCCTTACCTCACTAAAAACTTTTCACTTCTCTTTCATTGCTTTCATCAATCATTAAACTGATCATTTATTGAAGACCCATTATGTTTTTAGCATTTTACTAGACCCTTTGGGGGACAGAAAAGAATTTTTAAAACATACATCCTTGCCCTCAAGGGGCTTATTGTTTACTTAAGGAATGAAAACTAATAAACATTAAATAACAGCAAACAAAACAGATCAGTAATAAAGTGTTAAGTTAAATGGTACAAGTTATAAGTGCCAGGAAAGGTGGCAATCCATAACATTTGGAAGGATTAGTGATAACTTCAAAGAAATGGGACTTGAATTTGGATTTGAAAGATGACTATGACATTTATCTCAACCTCTCTCTCTCTCTCTCTCTCTCTCTCTCTCTCTCTCTTTCTCTCTCTCTCTCTCTCTCTCTCTCTCAATCTCTCTCTCTCTCTTTCCATTAAGTAATCATCACTTCTATGCTGACAACTAACAGAGCTATCCAACCCCAATCTCTCCCTTGAACTTCACTTCTACATCAACAATGGCCTATGATACAATTTAAACTGGAAGTTCCAGGCACATCTGAAATCAGCATGTATAAAACTGATGTCATAATATTTCCCACAAAACTATCTCTTTTGAGTAACTTCCCTATTTCTGTTGAAGGTACCACTATTCTTCAAGTCTCCCAGGTTCATGTACTTGGCACTTTCCTAAACTCTTCTTTCTTCTTCACCCCACATATCCAGATGTTGCCATTTCTATCTCCACATCTTTCACATCCAACTCTTCTCTCTTACTCACACAGCTGCCCCCTTACTTCAAGCACTCATCACCTCTCACCTAGATTATTGCAACAGTCTATTTAGCCTCCCTACCTCAATTCCCTCTGCCACTTCATGGCATGTTACACACTGCTGCCAAAATGATTTCTGTTAAGCACAAATGTGGTTATTCATTGTTGTTGTTGTTGTTGTTGTTGTTGTTGTTGTTGTTGTTGTTGTTCAGTTGTGCTGAGTCATGTCCAACTTTTCATGATCCCATTTGGGGTTTTCTTGGCAGAGATGCTGGAGTGGTTTGTCATTTCCTTCTCCAGCTCATTTTTTAGATGAGGAAACTGAGGCAAACAGGATTAAGTGACTTGCCAATGGTCACACAGTTAGTAAGTGTCTGAGTCCAGATTTGAACTCAGATCTTCCTGACTCCAGACCTAGCACTCTATCTACTGTGTCACCTAGCTGCCCCAAATTTGGTCATATCACTCCTCAACTCAGTCAACTACAGGGGCTTTCTTTTGCCAGTAGGTTAAAATATAAATTCATTTGATTAGTTTTTTTAACTCTACAACTGGACCCCAGTTGATCTTTCCTTCCTCACTGGACTTTACCACTCTTCACCACTTGGTCCATACTCTACACACCAATCAAATTGGCCTTCTCTTTGTTCCTCATACAGGGCATTCCAGTTCCAGCCTCCATTACTTTGCACTGGCTTTCTTCAGGTCTGGAATGAATTCCCTCCTCACCTCTCCCATGTAGAGTCTCCACCCTTCTTTTAAGATGCAGCTCAAGCACAATATTATTCAATATATAGCCTTCTCTGATTCCCTCAACTGCTAGTTCCCTCCTTCCCAATATATCCTGTATATAAATACTTTATATTTGTTTGGATTTATTCTCTATATATTTACATACGTACTTTCTCCCCAATTATGATGCAAGCTTCTGGTTATTAGGATTGCTCTATCCTTGGTATTTATATCCATAGTACAGTATCTGGGCCACAGCAGGATCTTAAATGCTTGTTGATTGATTGGTAAGATGTTATATGAAGATCACAGGTAACTGTGGAAATGCTCCCTTTTACAAAGACAAGGAAGTTAGCAGGGAGTTGATTTTGATGCAATGATGAAAGTTCAATTTTAAACAAGTTGAATTTGAGCTAACAGCAAGACAATGAAATGGAAACATCCAGTAATTAATTGAAAATTGATGACTAATGCTCAGAGGAATGGGCAGAACTAAAGATTCAGACTTCAGAAATGTCTGAATAGAGGATGATGCCACGAAAAAAGAAAATCTAATTGAGGGAGAAAATGAAAAGACCAAAGAGGTAAGGAAACAGGTTTAAGAATTTCTACAAAGTGGAGAGGGTAGGGAGAAGAGTTGGAAGAAAGAAGACAAAGAGTAAGCAAAGGCAACTATGAGTGTGGACAGAGAGATAGGGAAACCAAGTTAGCATAGTCATGGAGTCAAAGGAAGAGAGGTCCTGATCAAAAGCTTGAAATGCTAAAGAGGACAAGTTAAATGAGGATAAATAAAATCCCAATGGATGTGACAATCATCAGATACCTCCTACTAGGCAATGTTCCTTCTCCCCATTCTCCCACCCCTAAAACACACTGGCTTCCTAGGTAAGAAATGTCTGGTGCTTGTGTGCCTCTGTTCTGTTCTACATTGAACTAACTGAGAATATCATTAGGAAGTGTTGCATGCAACATTAGAGACAAACAATGATTTCCACTCAAAAAAATGTGAACATTCATACAGAAACCCACAGATAAAATAAAGCTTGATAAGAGGTCACACCAAATGTGAGCAGTCATATGAATCTAAGTACATCTGCCATTCCTGATACATTTATTTCCTCCCCACTTCTTAAAAGCTTATTCCTTTTCCAAAGCTTCAACATGGATTATTCATTAAGGTCACTGACCCTGGTGACTTCAAGGAAAAAATCAGAATTACACTTCCAGACACTAATGAAGAAGCGGGGGAAGTATTTGTTTTGTAATGGTTTGTTGGCTCTCTCTTAAACTTTCACTAGATAAGAAAAATGCCTAAGGTGCTAACAGAAGTGTTTAAGCCTCAGAAGTCATTTATCACTGAATATATTTCTATACCTCCTCCTACCTCCCATCAACCTCTTCCCTATTTCAGAGGAGAAATAATATAACCACCTCAATTACAAAAGGGCATTACTCCCTTGAGCCACAGAAGCAGAGTTTAACCAATCCAAATCATTCAACCTTGCTTTCTTCCTCCAACATACCAAGTCTCTCTTACTTTTCTTTCCCTCAAGTAGCCTCAGTTTTCTCTGATCTACCAATCCATTTGTTCATTCATATCTAAACTGGAGATTACCTCCCATTCACATTGTATATATCTTTTATGTACAGAGTTTTTTACATGTATTTCCCCCACTAGAAAGGGTTGGAATCTATTTTTTTCATGTAGTGCTGAACTAGTGTCAGGAAGATCTGAGTTCAAATTCAGCCTCAAAACTGCCTGAGCTGATGGCCCTGGGCAAGTCATTTAGCCTCTTTCTGCCTCACTTTCCTTAACTTTAAAATGGAAATAACAATAGTACCTAATTGCCAGGGCTGTTGTATCAAATGATATAATTGTTGTAAAGTGCTCAGCAGTTCCTGGCACATAGTAGATGCTTAATTAATGCTTGTTTCTTTCCTTCCTTTCTATCCATAGAGCTTAGCCCAATGCCTAGCATACAGCAAGTGCTTAATAAATGTTTAACAAATGTTTACTGTGTGCATCTAAATCACTGGAAGAATGCCTAAAATCAAAGAATATTACAATGTGAAAAGACTGTAGGGTTCAACTTATCTAAGTTTCTCATTTCAGCTAGAAGCCAGAGGAGCAGGAAATTAGGTGACCTTCCAAGTTAATGGTACAGCTAAGACCACATTATTAGACTGTTCTCTGTTGTGTCTAGAACTCCATAATACACAAGTTTAGTGGGTCAAAGAGTCAGTTGGGGCTTTAGAGATGCAGGTCTAATTGTCACAGAAATATGTTAGAAGCCTCTATTACTAACCCCCAGACAAAATAAGCCTTGACAAAGATGTAACACATGGCTCACTGGACTACCTTTCCAATGAGTTTGTAAACTTGAAGAGACAGAGATATAACCTCCTTTGGAGAAGTCTTCTAAGGATCCCAAGCAATGGATCTGAATGGCTCTCCATGAACACCCAAATCAGTCAAAAAACTCAACAGCAACTAGAATCATAACTACTGAAGACACATGTCTTCCCTCCACTTCTTTAAATCTCCCTGCATATTCATATTGTCCATAGGCTGCCATGCAAGGATATAACCTTAGGACTTGGTGACTGACAGGATGTGGGAGGATGCCAGTGGGAACAGAACTAGGGATAATCAACTATCACTACCTAGGGATATGGTGCTGGCATTCTACATTCTTCTGTGCATATAAGCACATTTATGTATGTTATATATTTACATATGTATATATAAGGGTATGTAAGAATTTTTAAGTACAAACCGAATTGTCATATGCCAATTCATCAATACCATGACTCCAATCACTTATGAAATTCAAGCACTACCATTTACTTTCTGACAGGGAGAAATTAAAGTATGGAACTAAGGAGACTTCATTTCAAGCAAACCAGTTATTTTAGGTGCCAGAAGATATATAAACATTACTCTACCTAATAAATTTGCTAATATCAGTTCCTTATTTATTTAGTTCAAGGAAAACCTTTAGTTCCATTTGAATGAATATGACTACCTCCACTATATAAAAATTTTAGAATTAAAAGGTGTATGTGATGAGGTACAGGCTCTGGGAACCCCCTAAAGCTCTCCTTGAATCTTCCCACATAATTGTGACCTGAGGCCATAAGCCTTTCTTTATAGCTCTGCCCAAATCTGTTACTAGCCTATCCCTCCATTGTCCAGATACTTCCCCCACCCTTGATCCTCCAAAAATATCTATGCCCAAATCCATTACCCTAAACTAGCCTAGTCCTCCATTGTCAGTCATCTCCAGGTAGCCTCCAGCTATTTCCCACCATTAATCTCTCATTACTGGAGTCTGACCTCATTTGACTCCTCCTGAAGACCCTCTCCAAACTCCTCCTCTAGACCACCCCTAGAACCTTCCCACAATCCTTCTGTATATAAGCTCCATCTTGCCTCCATGAGAGCCTGAGAATTATCGAGGACAGACTCACTCTGTGTCAGATTATTCTGACAATTGTCAATACAAATGTCACAGATCCTGATGCTCCTTAAGAGTCTACCCATTATAGTGAACCTTTAATAAACTTTGCTTTACTTTGGCTGAGAGAAGACTTGAGGTGAATTCATTCAGCAGGACCCAGTGTGTTGGTATTTTGGGGTCTTGAGCATCCCTAAACCTTAAACCTCAACATATGTGTTAAGTGGGGAATAGGAAAAGAAAATCTCAGTATTTTTCTATCTGTTGCTTTAAACAAAGGGAAGAAAGAACAAATGGCATAGAATAAAACAGAATACCAAAGTTATTTAGAAACTACAGCTTTCAGTGAGCTTAGGATTTTATGATGATAAACAGGAAGCATCTCATAAGTCTGTATTTATAACTTTCAACTGACCTACATCTTCAAATCTCTAACAAAGTTCTATCTACTTCATAAATACAAAGATCAATCCAAAGGAATCAGCAGGGAGAGAGGCATAGAGTAGAACAGTGATGTCAAAGTCAGATAGAAATGGGAGCCATTAATCCATATGTAAGGATCCCTGCAGGCTGCCTATTGATTTACTTTTAAAATGTAATGTTGTCTATTTTATTGTATTTTCATTTACTTTGTTAAATAATTTCTAATTACATTTTAATCTGTTTCTGAGTGTTGCCAGCCTCAACATGTTTGACCCCTCTGAAGGAGAGCAAGGAACAGTACCCTATAACTGTTTTTTTTAATCTTCTGAATCCACCCAATAAATGTTAGGAGAATTATGGAAAACAATGTCCCAGAAAGGAAAGAGATTAATAAACTGTTATTAAGTTAACCCCCATGAGTCACTCTTCTCCTTTTCTTCAGTAGTACTCTACTAGTTTATCATTTAAAGATTCAAAATTGTATATGAGAAAGACCACTAACCTTGAAATCAAAAGTCTTCATTTAAGGCCCCCTACTCTGACATTTTCTAGTCATTTGACCATGAACAAGTCACTTAACCACCCTGTGCCTTTATTTCATCATCAAATGTGAATAATCATCCTCACATGACTTGTCCCTTAGGTTTGTTTCTGAGGAAAGTGAAAATGTTATAAAATATAAATGATGATGATGATGATGATTTTACTGCGATTACCAATTGCCTTTGGTCTCCTAACAGTTTTTAGGCTATTCTGATTACCTTTCTTAAACCCTAGAGTATCTTTAGGATACCAAAGGCCAAGGGAAGGAGAGGAAGAATAGATGGGAACTAGGGAAGTTTCAGAAAATTTCCGAGGAACTTCCTCCAAACTTGAATCAATCCCAGTGATTTACAAGAAGGTAACAAGGGCACAGAGGAAATATGGGTTTTATTACTCCATTCAAGAGTTCTAGGGGCTTAGAAGGAGAGAAAAATCCAAATCAGGCATCCAGACTTTCTCTGGAATTACTCAAACCCCTGAGGAATGGGAGTGGAGCAGAGGCTCTTCATTGAAAGAGTCAGCCTCTGTATAGACAATTTTCATAGGCTTTGTGATATAAAAGGTTCTCACATATGGCGTACCTCTTAGTTATAGAGAAGCAAGGAGTCAGAAAATCTTTTCCCCTCTTAATTTTTCTCCAACTAAATCCTGCAATTCAGTTGAATTCAAACAATTTTATTTAGTAGCTACTATATACAAGGCCCTGTGTTTGGTTATGGAGTCAAAGAAACAAGCAATAGTCCCTAATCTCAACGGATTTACAGTTGAGTAGGGAAATAAGACAGTACACAGAGTTACACTAAAGGCCAGAATATAACTAGGACCATAAGAAGGATATTATAAGTAAAGTGTTATAGGAGTGGCAGCTGAAGAAAGAAACACATCAATTTGGAAAGGAAGGTTTCATGGAGGGAGGGTTATGTGATGTAGTCCTAAAATACACACACACACACACACACACACACACACACACACACACACACATAAATATATACATATATATGTAGGATTTTTACAGAGGAATGACATTTATGGAAGAGGAAACAGTATGTCAAAGGAATAGATGTGGGAACATGAGTAAATTCAGGAAACAAGTTCAGTTACAGGAGCATAGAGTACATATAAGAGAGGAGTAGGGGAGAAGACAAGAAAGAAATGCTGAAACAGTAAACATCAAAACTCCAAATACCAAAAACAAACAAACAAACTAAAAAACCATCATGGGATAAGAATAGGAAAATGAAGCAGGGAGGGGAAAAAAGGAACGCAGGTCCCAGGTACAAAAGCATTTAGAACCCCACGGTAACAGACAACTGTTAGGTTTCCATAGAGATTAACTGCCTTCAAGGCTTCCAAAAACTCCATTAAGAAATCTAATTAATAGAATGGGTTTTTTCACACATGTAATTCATTTCATTAATGCTCTAAGTGCATTTAGCAATTAGGCAACATTGTGGATCTTCATGAAGGGTAAGTTGTAATATTTTAAGCAATATTTTCTCATTGGCCCAATAGGAGCATTGGTGGACTTGACAATCTATTCATCTTGAAAATCAAGGCTGAGTGATCACTGAGTACAGAGTTGGACGAAGTTTTCACACATAGATTCTGATTTAAGGAACAGTACAAGGCTTCACCAGATCAAAACGAGTTCTCTCCATCAGAGGACCATCTGTGGTATCTCCCTCCACTTCTGCCAAGCCTGAAACTACCACCATTAGAATGCACCTTTTGAATACGACAATAAATATTGAGCAAGAGTAGAAAGAGAACAAAAATTATACGATTGTATTAATATACTAGAGATCTCTTGGCAGACAATGCAGAGGATGCTTTGTTGTCCAACAAAAATCTGACATAGAGATAAAGTATAGTGGTGATAAGGGCTTTCAATTGTCTAAAAGTAGATGAGTTGAACATTATCACTGCAAGAGACCTTGTAGATTACTTTATTATGGGTGCATAAAGTTCGAACTGGAAGGAAGCCCAGAGGTCAATGACTCCAACTACCTCAAAGAAAAAAACTGAGACCTAGAGAGATCAAGGAGCTTGCCAAGTGTTCTGCAGGATTTTAGGAGCAGGAAGACACAAATAGAACTCACATAACCTAACTCCTAGTTCTGTATTTTCCAATAGAACACACAGTCTCCTTTATATTATAATTTTCATTGTTTACTTTGCACTAATTGAGGTACATGTAGAGTATTGTAGTCAGAAATATCATGGTGTAACAGAGATAATAATAGCTTGCCCATATACAGGTGTGACAAAAGTCTTACTGCAATACTAATATATTATCCTTATGCAGGGATGTCCCAAAAGTCTTAGTGTAATTTTAACTAATAAAACTATTAAAGTTTAAAGTACACTTAGGCTTTGGAGACACCCTGTAGGAGGTTTACATCATGCTTTCCTCTCAAGCAACCCTGTGGAGTAAGTACATAGTGCATGTATATTAACCTCAATTTAAAGATGTCAAAATTGAAACTTTAAAAGGTAAATCTACTTTTTTTTTTTCTGGTCACAGAGCTAGGTAGTAAAATCTGAAACTTGAATCCAAGTTTTCCCATTCTAAGTCTAGAGCTCCTTTCACTGTGCCCCTCCCCTCCAAAACCTCTACTTGGGAGAAAAGGTTTAAGTTCAAATTCTGCTACTAATTTAACAAACTTTGTCAGTCAAATTGACTGCAGCCATAGACCTACTCAGTAGCACAGGCATGTGAAGGGAAGGGCTCAGAAAATCTACCTGCCAAGATTGTAGCTATTTCTGATCTTTTGACATAGTGTCATCATGTGCTAAATCATTTTTTAATTGTCTGTGCCCAATATATTTGGTAGTTCACCACACAGTTTAACACATGAGAGTTCTCCAGGGAGATATACAACATAGAGGCCTACACAAACACATTAAAAGGCCACCCAAAACAAAGAACACTCCACAGCCACATTGCTTAACTATAGAGATCTCATTTGACTTTTCACTCTTCCTTGTTCAATAAACAGCTCAAGATTTTACCATATAATGCATTTGTGTGTAGCAAATTCAATCCCAGAGGTTCTGGCTCCCCCTAATTTTCTAGACACCTTTAGGCAGGCTTACAGTGGGAAAGAAACTAGTGCCCTTTTCAGAGCTACATATGCAGCAGTTATTCACTCCTTCAAGTCCCTATGACTCAATGGTCTACCAGCCTCACAAATTATGACAGTAATACCTCCCATTCCAAATCTTGATTTCCTTCCTTCTCTCCCCAGGAGACTCAGGGAGGGAAAGGAAATGACTTGGTCTATCTACACATACAAAGAGAAATTCACTCCTTTATATGGTACAGATATCCTCACTAATTGGAGAGCAGCACAGTTGACAATAAAGCTATAATGGCCTACTCTTGATTACCTACTTTTCCAATATCAGATGTTCAGAGTGATCAAAAGCTTGCACATAGAATATCTCACTGTTCTCTTGTCTAGTATTCTTTGTACCTTCTATATGCAGCTCTTCCTGTCATTCTCTTAAAGGACACAGTTATGCTGAGTCAATCCACGAATTTCTTCTCTGTTTGGGGTTTTTTTTTTCTTTCCAGTACTTTCTCTGCCATGACATTTGGGGTGAGTTTCTGGCTCTTTTACCTTCTCAAAGATGTAAAATGTAGACCTTAAAGTTTTAGATATTCTAAAACTTATAAGTCTATGATGTTAAGTGATTTACTCAAAGTCACAAAGCTAGTAAGGGGTACAGCAAAGACCCAAACTCAGATCTGCTGTCTTTCTTCTTTATTCCATGTTGCTTCCCAGTAGTAGGAAAAATATTTTATGTTTATATATGTAAAGAGCTATGACAAAATATTTGTGTATCTTGGATGAGGTTTGGAATTTGTTTGCCCCTGCATTTGAAAATTGCTTGTGACTGTGTATTGAAGACTTCAATGTAACATGCAATTTAATCACAAAAGAAACACCTATGTGCCTAGAAGAATGGAATTTTCCAACACTAAATATGTTCATTTATTAAATATATGTATGCATATATTTGTATACATGCATATATATATATATATAGAGAGAGAGAGAGAGAGAGAGAGAGAGAGAGAGAGAGAGAACACTATGTATTAAAAGACATCTCAATTTTTCCCCCTATCTATTGAGTCCAATGAAGCTGCCTACATTACCTACCTTTAGACCATGATCAAGACCATGATAGTCATGACTGTAAACAACTATTATAGTCTTAGATACCCCTCTCCTATTTGCATGGATTTTCCTGCCCCCTGACTTTTAACCTGAGGATAGCAAACACAAACCCTTTCCTATACAACTTTTACTTGAAAGGTAGAGGTGAGAACTGGGGGGAAAGGAAGGTTCTTGTTTCTTTTGTTATATCTTTAGGTTTCTGTGGTGAAACAAGCTAAAATCATATTCAGTTTTCTGTTCTATTCTAAGTTAGACTCTGTAACTTAAAAAAAAAAATAAACACCATTTCTACAGAAACCTGCCATGCAGGGCTAAGTCAATAATTGAAAAGCTATTCTAGGCAGTGTAAGAAAATAGCAGAGGAGAAGGGTTGTTTGCTTCTCTTCTAGAAAAGTAGAGAACAAAATAAGGAGCTCCTCCTGATTATTGGGGAAGGTAGACATGGGACATTTCTCCTCGGAATTGTAGAAGCATTATATCTTCCCAAAGAAAGTTAGGCATGATTCCCTAAGGAGAACAAAGTCAAAAACAACTGAGAAAGACAAAGGATTTAAGACTAAATAAAACTTTGAAGATGGCAACACCAACAAACCTTGCTGCTCTAGTATCGTGTGTGGATTTTTAAGGAAGGAAAAGAATAAAATCCATTAAAAATTAGTTAAGAAAAGATGCCATTACATAGCAGAAGTTTTTTTTAATTGTATTTTTTTTTATTTTCTTTAAAGTAGTCCTAAAAGAAGTACCCATCTAAAATGTTTCATACAGCAATACCACTGACAAAGAAATAGCTACTATAACTCACCTCCGTGATCGGCATGATTGGAAGAACTCTTCCTTCTCCTACCACCATCCCTGCACCTGATCAGTTCTTTATCCTTACCCTTACCACTACTAACCCCATGTCATTACTGGGTTATATGGATCTTAATGCCACTCATACCTTCACCTCTAGCATGGGAGTTTACCTTACTTGTTCCAATCCTCCACCTCAGATCAGATTCTATCCAACAGCCAGGGTAAATCTTGTCTTTCACAGGAGTTAGTCTCTCCTCCATTGTCAAACCTATCACTCATCTACCAACTCTGCTGCGAAAGGACCTCCTCATCCCATCTATTTCCACGTTTGATCATAACTGGCCACACAGAACTGCCCCAAACCTTACTCACCCCTTACCAGTTTCTTGCTGCTGAATACCATATTTCACAGAAGTGTCCCCTACACACACATGTGTGCACATTTGCATGCATGTGCATGTACACACACACACACACACACACACACACACACACATACCTCAATGTAGGATGAAAACCCATCCTATGACTCTTTATTCCCTCCCTCACCCAACCCCCACACCTAAAGTAAGAGCTCTCATATTTTCTCATAGATTTAAAAAAAAACTTTTATAAGTTTCAGGCTTTTGGGAGAGTTACAGACATGTTATTTCTTTAGGGTAGAGAATTCCAGCATATAAGTCTCTGGTCATGTAGGTCATCAGCTCTTCTACAATTCACAGTCTTAGAGAGTTGATTATGCCATTGATAGGTTCAGCCACATCTATCTGTAAATAAACCTGGTCTCCCTAACATCAAGGCCAAGATCAGCTCCCTATCTGGTATACCACACTGCCTTTCTAAGTGGTGTTAAGGGTTTATAATATTATAATTCAGTTATGCTGAGAATAAAATTGCCTTCTATATTCCCATTAATGTTAGTGTCTTCCTCTGCTGATTATATCTAATTCATCATACTTGTGGATATATATATAGATATATATAGATATATATTTGTATGTGTGTGTGTATAAATTTGAGTATATATTGCTTTTCATAGTTGTTTATATGTTGTATCTCCTATTAGGATGTGAGCTCTTTTTTGCCTTTATTTGTATCCCCAGCACTTACTTAATATAGTATCTCGCATATGGTGGATGCTTAAGAAATGCTTGTTGATCTTTAACTGGTATTAGTGGAATGATCTGGTCTTCTAGGGGTGACCTTTTTTTTTTTAATTAGTCAGTGCCAAACGTAATTGCTATGACCCAGAGAACCATTCCAAGTTCTCCTGATGTATGAATTTCTACTTGTAAAAGTAAGGCTATGAGATAGAACAAACTTTCAAGTGGGATTAGATCCATCTCTTGCTTATTGTTTATCAAAACCCACCAGGAAAAAAAAACCCATTCTAGAAAATTCCCTTACTAAGTAGAAGAAACACTTTTACTAAGTAGAGCATATTCTAGTCCTTTCTATTTGTATATTCAGATCTAATATTTTTTCTTTGAAGTACATCATAACTGCTTTTAGCCTCTTAGGTAATCTATTAAAAATTAACGTTTTTTTTTTTCTCTTTTTAACTTGTGAGCAGCTGTGGTATGCAGGCTGACTCATTGTCCATCCTGTAAGAGAATGCATTACAATTCCTGAGTTTGACCAGGTTTTTTTTTAATTATCCTTTTGTTGTCATTGTGCACTCTGCTCTCTCGATTCAGCTTCCCTTATTCTCTATCACTTCATACAAAGCTAAGCATGTTTCTTTAAATCAGTCATTTTGGGGTTTGTTTGTTTTTTATAGTACATTCATATATCACAACTTCTTCAACCATTCCCAAACTTATGGACACTAATTTTTTTCCAGGTTTTGCTATCATACATACACACACACACACACACACACACACACACACACACACACACACACACACACCATATTTTTATGACTATTTTGGTGAATACAGAGTCTTTCTTTCTGTCATGGATAGCTCAGATTAGTGACAAATAGTAATGAGGTTATGAGATTGCATGAATTGGTTCATCACAAATCTCTTAAGAGAATTATAAACCAAGTGTTGTGGTTGGACAGAGAATAGGAAAGATAGTATGAAATAGTGCAAAAACAATTGGTCTGGAGCATAAGAATGACTGGATCCTAGTATTGCTCTACTAATAATTAGATGTGTAATATTAACAAAGCCATTTAAGTGTCCAGATCCTCTATATCCTCATCTGTAAAATAAGGGAATTGAGCTAGATAATTTCCAGCCATTTAATCCTTAGACTGTTACTAAGTAAAGGATTAGATGCATTTAATATATAAGTTATTTGTCTCTTATAGGACATTTTTTTGAGCAATTTTTCTGGTACTTTAACTGTTTTCACAAAGTTATCACCACTTAGAAGGTTCATATTATACTCTAATCACTCTAAGGGGAAAAAAACTTCCTCTTTCAGGAACTGTTTCTCTAATATTTATACCTACATTGGGGATTAATATTAATTTCTATATGCATGTATAATAAAAATTTATAGGCGTATATATACATATACTCAGTCCCTTGTGATCAATGAATGATATCACAAAAATATTTAAATTTACTATAAGATGATGATAAAAAAAATGATGGTTTTATCAATGTAGGACACAATTCTGATTCACCTGTCTGCATATAAGAGAACAGCATGGTAAAATGGAAAAATATACACATCAAATTTTACAAGTCAGAAGAGCTGGTTTGAATCCTCATTCTGCTATTTACTACCCTTGTGATCTTGTGAAAACGATTTCATTTCAATGGGCCTGTTTCCTCACCTGTGAAATGAGAGATTTGAACTAGAAGACCTCTACATTATACCCCTAAAATGCATTTATGACCCTACAGACTATTAACCAATGAGTGTAAAAGTAAACCCCAAAAGAACGAAGATGAAAAATATATAGTATGCAATTAAAATAACTCTAAAATGATTTGTTCAAATGTATGAATTCTGAAATTCTAAAATATAGAAAATAAAATAAGGAATATATGAGGCCATTTTCATAAGATATTAATCAGCATCTACTTTGTTCCTGGTTCTTTGTTATCACAAAAAAGGATGAATATTTATGATAATTATATTTATGTATATGTGCATACATATAAACAGAGAAATATAAATTATATTTTATATATGTAGAGCCTTTCTTCTTGCCACTAAACTCTTTGTGATATATGCCTAGCAAAGGAATTTCTGGGTCAAAGGCTATGGACACTTTAGTCACTTTGTTTGCATAATTCCATATTGCCTTCCAAAATAGCTATACTGATTCACATTTCCATCAACAATACGCTAATGTGCCTATCTTTATACAATGCCTCCAACATTAACTACTGTAATCTTTTGTCCTCTATGACAAATTACAGGTTGTGAGGTAAAATCTCAGGGGCTTGTTTTGTTTTTTATTTGTATTTCTCTTCTTTGTTAGTGACTTGGAGCATTCTAATATATGGTAGCTAATATTATGCAATTCTTCTTTTCATAATTGTCTGTTCATTTCCTTTGACTGTTTATCTCCTGGGAAATGATTTTGTTTATATATGCACAAAGATGTATATATACATATACATTTATATAAGCTATTAGTCTACTCATCTTGGGTGCCAAACCTTTCCCTGAGAAATTTGATGTAAAAAAAATTTTCCCATTCAAGTACCTGCCTCCTTCTAGGAGATGCAATTTTCTTTCTGCAGAAATTTTGAGGTTTCATTCAATCAAAATTACCCTTTTTACTCTTATAACTGCTTCTATCTTCTATTTGATAAATAATACATCTCCTACCAAAACCTGGGAAAGGTATGGGACCTGCTTTTCTTCTGATTCTTTTATGGTATGATCTTTAATACTCAGGTAATGTATCCATTTTGAATTTATTGTCGAATATGGTATAAAGTGTTGGTCTAAGTCTAATTTCTTCCAGGCTAATTTCTTGTTTTCCCCCAAAATTTTAGTGAAATGGAAGTTCTTTCCTAAGTAATTTATGTTTTGAGGTTTATTGAACACTAGGTTATTAAGTCTCATTATTTCTGATTCTCCCACTTCTAGCATATTCCATTGATCTAATTCTCTATGTGTGAATCAATAGCAAATGACTTTGATTACTGCTGCTTTATAATATAATTTGAGGTCTGGTAGTGGTATTCCTTCTCCCACCCACCCACTCCCCATTCATTCCTTTTTTCATTATTTCCCTTAATGCTCTAAAATTCTAATCATTTGTTCCTCCAAATGATTTTTATTTTACCAAGTTATGCAAAGTATCCCTTTGATAGTTTGATTGGTATAGCATTTAAACTACAAATTAACTTAGGTAATATTGTCATTTTCATTATATAGTTATGGCCCAGAAGTAATTAAAATTTATTGATGTATACAATAAACCTTAAAACTTTTTACATATTTTAAAATCTTTTAATATGCAGAATGTTCATTTGCTGAAGCCATATTTTACATTAATGTAGAATTCATAAGATTTTGACATAAATTTTATTTCTTTATGACAAAACCATACTTTTGTCACACTGCAATTAATAGCAATTATGTCAACTTTTAAAGTTTCAAAAGCACTTCACATATGTTATCTAATTTTATCTGGACAGCAACTTCATGAGGTAGGCACAATTATTATCTTAATTTTACTGATCAAGAAACTAAAGCTGAGAGACACTGAATGATTTGCCCAGGGCTACCTCAGTGATTAGTGTATAAGGCAAGACTCAAATTTAAATCTTCTTAAGATCAAGTTCAGGGTTCTATCCACTGCAAGCTGTCTATTTTTCAAAGCGACTTTGATTATAGCCAACTCCAACACTAGTCTATATTTTCACTGGCCATCCCCCATACTTGGAAGGTACTCCCTCCTTACCTCCACCTTCAAGATGAAGATTTACGATCAGCTGTGAATTGGTCCAACTAATATGGAGAATGATTTGGAACTCTTCCCAAAGAGCTACAAAATTGTGCATACCCTTTGATGCCATAAGCAAATTAAAGGAATATGGGAAAATATAGCTGTCATCTATGAATAAGGGAAGAGTTCATGACCAAAGAGACAGATAGGATGGAGGGAAGTAAAATAGATAATTTTAATTATATTAAATTAAAAGAGGGTTTTTTGGCACAAACAAAATTAATGCAACCACAATTAGAAGGAAAATAGGAAGCTGAAATGGGGGGTTCACAGCAAATTTCTCCGATAAAGGTCTCATTTCTCAAGTATAAAGGGAACTGAGCCAAAATTATAAAATAAAAAGGAGCCATTCTCTGATTGATAAATCTTCAAAGTCTATAAACAGGCAGTTTTCAGAAGAATAAATCAAAGCTATCTGTAGTCATGTAAATATGCTCTAAATCACTAATAATTAAAGAAATTCAAATTAAAATAACTGAGTAACTACCTCATACCCATTATACTGCCTAACATGTCAGAAAAGAAAAATGACATGCTGGAGGGGATGGGGAAAAGAGGTATACTAATGTACTGTTGATGGAACTATAAAGCATTCTGAAGAAAAACTTGGAAGTATGTTCAAAAAGCTATAAAACTATGCATATACTTTGACCCAACAATATTGCTAGTAGGAATGTTTTCCCCAAAAAAAATCAAAGAAAAGAGAAAAGGACAGATATGCATTAAAATGTTTTTAGCATCTTTTTTGGTGGTGACAAAGAGTTGGAAAAAGAGATGTTGAAAACTGAGGGGATGAACATCAACTGGATAACAATTTGTGCTATACAATTTTAGTATAATACTACTGTGCTGTAAAAAAAATTATGAGGGGTGATTTAAAATTTTTTGGCAGATTTATATGAGTAGATACAAAGTTAAGTGAACAGAGCTAAGAGAACATTGTACACAACAATAGCAATATTGTAAAAATAATCAACTATGAAAGACTTAGCTACTCAGATCAATACAATGATCCATAATAATCCCAAGGACTAGTTATGAAAAATGCTATCCACCACTAGAAAGAAAACTGTTGAACTATTATTGCAGACTGAGGCATATTTTTTATTTAATTTTTCTTGCTTTCTTTCACAGTGAGGCTAACGTGGAAGCATGTTTTGCACGACTTCATATATATATACATATATATATATTATATATGTAAAATAAGTTTCATACTTCTTGCCTTCTCAATGGGTCAGAGAGGGATGGAAGAATAGAATTTGGTACTGAAAATAAAAATCAACAAAAAAGATATAATGTTTGTATGTTTCTTAGGAGTAATATCAATTTTAAAAATCCATATAATTAAAAATACAACAAAAGAGAGTAAGGAATAACATTATGTCATGAAGTCCAGTACACAAAAAAACTTACTAAAAACAAGAGAAGCTACTTAAAGTAAAGAAACTTGCTCGACCCAGTTTTATCTGTTTAAGGTCAGACAATCTGAGTCATCTTAGTGTTAACTGAACACATATGATCATGGATGTCACAAAATGAAACCATATCAAAATCATTGTCTGTTCAACATAAGTCCTTCATAATCTTATTATAAGATGCTGATCTTCTCTTTTCTCTTCCTTTAGACTATCCATGGAAAAGAGGGGGAGAAAAGGACCCTAGTCTTAATGAGGTTCCTGCTTTGAGAAAGGTTGGATTTGAGGACTGAATGGACTGTGAGGTCCATTACTATAATTAATGTTTATTCTTTTGCTAATCTAAACAACTGTGCATTTAAATTTTGACTTTGAATGAAGGTGAATGAATAAAGTCACACAAAGGAAGGGAAATGAAGGGATGTAGCTAAGGAAGTAGGGACTGAACCTCAGATGAGTAACATATTTTTACATAGGATGCTTGGAGATAAGGTGATATAGTTTGTAGGGGCAGGAGCAAGATAATTGGTAGCAATATGTCCCACAGTCTTGACTGTTTGAAGGACCCTGATTGCTATCCTTGTTATATATGAAATTTGGAATCATAGGGGCAAATGATAGATTCAATTTTAGATGAAGATTAAGGTGACAGCAAGAAATCAAGAAGAAATACTCATTAGACACTTAGATATAGAACAAGAAGCTTGATAAGTCTAAAGATAAGAATCTGAGATTTGTAACTTAGAAGTGACAATTACTTTCCAGCCTGGTGGAACATTAAAGATCTTATGTTCAAATGAAGACTCATAAGAACCCAAAGTCACCTCCATATTATAATGAGGTATCATTAAGGTCTTAGTCAGGGTAATAATTTAGTCATAAAAATTATCAGCTCTCAAGAGGATACAAAGAAGAGGTAAAGAAACACATGTTAATGGCGATAGGAGGAATAATTAAAGGAGATTAGAGAGGTAAGAATAGATACAATCAATCCCAATGGCACAAAAGACAGTGAGAGAAAGTTTCAAGAATAAAGGAGGTGACAACAGTATGACATGATGCACAGAAATAATACACAGAAAAAGTCTATACATTAAAGAGGTTATTACAGGCTTTCAGTACAGCAGTTTCAGGAGCATAATATATTGCCAGAGACCAGAGTCTGGTGTGTTAAAGAAGGATTAAGTGAAAAGTAAATGGAGGTAACAGGTATAAAACACTCATTTGAAAGGTTGTCATTGAAAGACACATAAAGATAAGGTGTGAACCAATGCCATCAAGTCAAAATAAAGGCAACAAGTGTTTTGATT
Source organism: Gymnobelideus leadbeateri (assembly GCA_011680675.1). Lineage (NCBI taxonomy): Eukaryota > Metazoa > Chordata > Mammalia > Diprotodontia > Petauridae > Gymnobelideus > Gymnobelideus leadbeateri. Next base: position 19,211 of record WOXC01011045.1, on the reverse strand, counting down.
GTGATGATGGGGAAGGAGACTAGAGAATAAAAGATGGAAAATGATAGTGAGGAAAGCAATAAATGTAAGTAAGTATCTTCAAGATGCAGAAAGGGCTGGAGTCATTTGCATAGTATAGAAGTAGAGAGCTCTAAAAAAATTTGGGCATTGTACCCTCATCCAGAAAAAGTAGTCTGCAAAGAATATGCAGAGTAATATACAGTACACAACATGACGAGTGTTTAAGAAAAGGAGTGCTCTATTTTTTAAGTTGCATATACAGTTGCACTGTCTATATGATATTTAACTTTAATATCAACTGAATGGCTTGCTAAACAGTATCTAGATTGCATTGGTTTTCTATTTTGAGGCAAAAAAATCTTTTTTTTCTTTTAAATCCTGTTATAACTATGGTTTGAAACTATGAACTACTAAATCCAACATGGTTCACAATACTTAAATTCAACACAAACACATTTTATCATATCAAAACCTCCAAAACCTTTACAATTTTGAATCCCAAATTACATTTTCCCATTCACATTATAAGTATATTTGATTAAAAGAAAATACAAAATATCTGTTTCCTACAAAATTTCATTTATACCTCTGTTCCAAAATTTCCAAGTAGATGGAACTCTTCTCAAGTATTGAGTGTTAGAACTGAAAGAGACCTCAAAGTCTTATATAGAGTCCAATCTTATTTTACTAATAAGGAAAATAAGACCAGTAGAGGTCAAATAACTTTTCTAAGGTAAAATCCTGAAATATTACATAAACCAAGACTAGAATCAAGTTCTCCTGCACCTAATCTATTTCTTAGTCCAATTAAGTTGCCTGTAAATTACATTTCCTCAAAAGTTAGCTGTTAATGATAGATTTTTCACCACATATGACCCCTTAGATATAGAAACTCAAAGTTTTTTTTAGGAGCCAAATATTACTTCATTTCCTGATATGTTGCAGAATATATTTGCATTATACAAAACCTATGGAAACAGTCTGGATTTAAAGAATCCATTGGGGAATGAAAAAAATCCTGTTCCAGAAATATAGCACAACGTACTACATTTCAAATTAATTGATACATTACTATATGACTTAATCCAATTACATAGAAACAAGGACATGCTTGGAAGATATTCATCAACAGTAGAATCACATCATTAGATATTATTCATAAATTAATTGCATCATGTAAAACCTACAGGACTCCCAAATTTTATACAATTATATGCCCCCCAAATTACTTGTGTCCAAAGATCATATGAATAGTTATAGAAGAGAGTGAAAGAACTAAGGAGTGATGGTTGCAATTAAATTCAATAAGCACTTATTAAGAACCTACTATGGGCCAGTCACTGTGCCAGGTTCTTTGGGTATAAAGTACCTCACTTCAAGGAGCTCATATTCTATTGGGAGGTGGGGGGGAGGAAGAGAAATATATATATATATATATATATATATATTCATATCAATAAATAAAAATACATACAAAGTAATTTATTGGAGGAGAAGATATATTTAACATGATGGCTATAAGTTAGCAATAAAGTAGAGTTTCAGAAGGCAGAGTATAAATGTGTGGAAGAGTAGAAGAGAAACATGATAATGGATAGGTATGAGGGAGGTGTGAGTAGTGGTCAAGGAATGGAGCTTCTGCCTAGGCAGCCTACAACTGATCATAGAGATTCCAAGTGGACCAATAGGGCAGTAAATTGTCATGCCCCTCATAATAGCAAAACTAATGTCATTTTTAAAGCAATTGGGGTTAAGTAACTTGCTCAAGGTTACATGGCTAGTTATTTCTTTATGTGTGGGTGCTAATTTTCTGAGGCCAGAACAGATACCAGGTCCTCCTGACTCTGGGACCGGTGCTCTTACTCACTGCACCACATAGCCGCCCTAAAACTAATGTCATTTTGATTCTCAATCTCTAAGAAAGAGATATCCAGCAGCAGAAAGAGGAAGAGGTACATGTAGAATGGCAATGTAGATGTCCAGTCCTTGGTTCTTGCCTGATAGTCAAGGCAGGGATTGATAGAATACTGACTAGAGAGTGGTAAGCTATATTTGGCAGTCACTCTCATCCAAGTCAGTTCTACCCGGAATTCATGCCAGTATTGAGTAGATCATCACATCCAGGGTACAGAGAGAGAGCTTATAGTCAGTCTTATAATTGTCTTAGTTAAATTGGGGGTCTATTAAAATATGTTCATCTTCACATCTATTCTTAAAGAATCTATGGGTATCCATTTTATTTATGAGGAGAAAAAAATGATTGGTGCTTTTCTTTTTATTTCCTACATCATACTAATAGATGAGGTATATAATACTTCAAAGTTTACATAGTACTTTGCAACATCTCATTTGAACCTATGAAGGAGGACCGAAAGTCATTATTATACACATCTTAAAGATGAGAAAAATTCAGATTTAATGGAGATTATGATTTGCCCATGGTCTACCATTTTAGAAGCCAGATTGCAACCCAGGTCTTTTCTAACTCCAAGTATGGTTGGTGGTTGTGGTGATATCATGGCATGATATGTTGACTTGCATATGGAATGGATTTAAGTGATTCAGAGTTGTACAAAGTCATAAATCTCACTCTTTTCCAGAATTATCAAAGACCAGTGGCAAGATAAAAGTCAGAACAACTGGCAATAGCCCCCAATGCATTGGGTAGCCTTGGCTTCTTCAATGTCTGACCAATGTCTAAGCACTACATAATTCCTGCATCATTTGCCACTGAAACAAATTGCTCTCATCCACCTATTCCACCTAGGGAGGTCTTCACATGCTTGGGGTAGACCTTATACAAGGGTTTGAGGCCCGTCAGTTACCCTCTACTAGCCCATCTGTTGAAATGGTTTTATGTGACTGCTGTACATGCTACAATTTCTTGGAGCCACAGGTAAGAGTTGGGGTCAAGGTGGACACCAAAGGTCACATCAAAAGTACTAGCCCTCCCTGAAAACCCCATACATACCTCCAAGTCTAGTATTCTTTCCACTTAGTTCCACTACCTCTTCCATACACACAACACACACACACACACACACACACACACACACACACACACACCCCACAACACATATTTATAGAAGATTTCCAAATAGCATATTTCACTGTGACTTTTCTCTAAAACTGCCTGCACAGCTCCACTGAATATACAGGAAACTTTTTCATCCTGATTAATGTTTTTTAACCCTTTACAAAGCTGGCAATATCTCTAGCAGAAACTAGTTACTATCCATGGTTCTGAAACTTCCTATATATGTAAAAGCTGAGAACTAGTTAAGTTCCCTGAAACAACTAAAGGAGCCTATAAACAAGCTACCTCTGCATTGCAGTCACAGTAATTTCAATGAAGTCACAGTCCCAACAAAACAGCAGAGGCCTCTATCATGCCCTATACCATATTAGTTATACTGACACCTGCTGCTTTTCAAATTAGTTAAGGAATTCTCTTCAAAGCAATTACACTGGACATGTGCCCTAAAAAATTAGCTGCCAATGAAAACACTTTCCTAAGGATTCCTGTGTCACCTAGAGAATGAAATTCTCCCTATGATTTCCACAAGTCTATGCTTAAATTTTGTGAAGTTGGATTCAGAGTCTCAGGGTGAACTGATCAGGACAGTAGGACTTGGAGTGGAGGAGGAAGGCATGGACATAAAATCTAATCTGCATATGAACTCATACCTGAATCACCAGGTTCTGAAGTATTGTCCTGACAATAGAGAACAAGCAGAAGGGGACAGAGAAATATAATTAATTGCAGCAAATAAAGAGTTGTGTAAGAGAAATAGCAAATGATAGAGGAATGAACATTCATCTTAGGATCAAAACTGAGTTTTCATTTTGTCTTATACATATTATTTCACTTCCCTGATGCTCAATTGGCTTACTTGTGAAATGGAAACATCTGCACTATCCATTTCTATAAATTTTTATAAGGATAATATAAGAACATAATTCTCTTGAGGGTATAGATAGGTATTTTTTTCTTTGTATCCAGGATCTACCACAGTGACCTCCTATATGGCCACTTAATAAACACGTTATTTGTCAAAAGGAGATAATGTCTATGAAAGAAATTTTAAAACACTAAAGTTTAAACTATTAAATGCAAGGTGTTCTTATGAATAATCCTATCTCATTGATCAATCTAATGAGTGACCAGTGAGTCAATTACAGAGATGCAGGTGAACTGATTTAGTAAACCTCATATTGGGTAATGCAAAGGGGCTGGGCAATAAGCGGAATAGAAAGAGCAATAGCTCTGGACTCAAAATATTTGGGTTTGAATTCTGGCTCTGACAGTTACTGTATGAGCTTATATAAAATGTCAAATCTCTTAGCGTCTAAGTTTTTTCATCTTCAGCATGAGGTAGATGAAGTAGATGATCTCTGACATCCCATACAGCTCTAACTTTCTGTGAAGTTGTGCCTAGGACAAAAGAACAATCTGTACCTCCAGTTATTCATGAGTTCATACTGAAGAGAAAACTTAAATAGTGGGGTAAAGGAGGCACCTGTCCCCTCCAAGCAAGAACATAATTTCAACTAATATGAGGACAACTTGAATCTTAAGTTACCTAGAATGAAATTTATATCTATTATAGTATCAAATATGACAGGGACAAAATTCCTATTCTTGAGTCTTGAAGAGCTGTAGCATTTATATTCACCTTAGTAATATGGTTTATTTGAAGTATAGTATGTGATGTTTGCCATCACTAATATATTTCAATCACAAAACATAGCATTTAGAAATGAAATTTTCCCCCTAAGACTTCATACACAAAATTCCTTATAATTAACTGAATAGTTTAGGGTGGGTAGCAAAAAAAAATGATGTAGACTCAGGTCATCTCATTCTAAGCTGAATGTTCTTTCTACTGTAATATACTATTTCTCTTTAACACATTTTTTGTTTAATACAACCAATTGTGACCAGTTTTGTTTTCCCTCTACTGTTGGGGTAATGGACCTGGGGACAGAGGGCTAAATTCAGATGCAGACTAACTTGTCATTGATTCTAGGTCTATTCCTCCACTCTATTCCCAGTGTCATGAGCAACTCAGAATAAGGCCCAGAATCAAACTTCCCAAAATATAAACACAGACTAATGGTAATCCTAGGAGAATCTCATTCTCTAAGTAGCACAGTAGACAAGGCACATCTCTTCTGAACCAGGATCCGTGTGTGTGTGTGTGTGTGTGTGTGTGTGTGTGTGTGTGTGTGTGTACTTTCAATAAGCACATGCTAATACTGACTTCCATGGAAATATCTTTCTTCCCAACCCATAGAAGGTTACCCCCCAAAAGAATTCATTGAGGACTAAATTATAGTAGACTTTACTGAATAGAAGGAAACAATCTACCCAACTTATATTCAATCATTTAATTTAACTTTAATTCAACAACTAATTTTTAAATTAATACTATATTTCAGACACTATGCTAGGTGCTGGGGATTCAAAGTTTAAAAATAATGTGCACTAGAGGATGATCCCTCTAGGACCTAGCAATCTAGTAAGTGCATTATGATGCATTATAAAAGCAAATTAATCAGTTAAGGTAGAATGTGATAAAGGCAAAAAAATAAATCTAGTCCTATAAGATATATAAAGTGGGAGAAATAGCTTTCTGCTGGAAGCTTGAGTGGACACATAATAGAAGAGTTAACACATCTGCTCTGCTATGAAGTAAAATAAAGATTTCAACAGATAAACATGAATGCTTGGATTACAAAGTAAAGTAATACCCCATTCATCCAAACTCCAATCATTCATAATTCCAGAAAGTTTATATTTGTAACTAGGTCATGGTTTACCTTTGCACTATCTGAAAAAACTAAGAAGATTGAAAGAGTAAGGAAGGTGGCAATAGAATACTTACATTTAGGAGGAAAGAGCCATTTTCTAGTATTTTAGCAGCATCATTGACATGCTATCCATGCATCAATGATAAGTCATTCTTAACTATTGATTAAACCAAACCCAATAGGATCTCTATATAGTTACACTATTTCACATGATCATAAAGGAATTAAACTGTATTTAAATTATTCTTTGATTCTGATTTTTCAGTATTTCAGACTTTGCCTGTTCAAAAAAATAGGGAATGTTTTCCTCCTATCTATCTGAATATATTTCCTTTAAGAGCAAGAGTGAGTCCCCAATCTATTTTCCCTAGCCACCCTAAGTCCAAAGTGTTTCTGAACTCTGATAACATTATCTATTAGGGCCACTCATTTGGCACTTAGCTTATGGTGATTCATAAATGGTAAGATATAGATAATGTTGTATCTTCCCAATTAGATAAAATGCTTGTTTTCCGTTAGTTATATTTAGTTTTCAAAATACACTTTTATAAGAGATGGAGCTAAGATGGCAGAGTAAAAGCAAGACCTTGCTTGAGTTCATCCCCCCAATTATCTCCAACCCCTATAAAAATGACTAGACAAATCTTAGCGCTACAGACCCCATAAAATGACAAAGTGAAACAAATCTCCCACTGAATACAACACGGCAGGCTAACAGGAAGGGTTTATCACACTGGGCTAGAAGCAGAGCACAGTCCTGTGATGGCCATGCCAGCACAGACCAGGGCACAAACCATGTGGAGTAGGCCTTATGGGATTGAATCACTGGCAGCTGTTGTGATTTCAAGACTTCTCAACCCACAAACACCAAAGACAAAGTAAAAGGTCAACTGGGAAACTCTGTTGGACCTGGGTGAGAGAAGAGCATGCTCCAGCCCCTGCACCCAAGGCAGCAGAGGTGACAGCAATAGCAGTAGCAACAGCACCAGCAGTACCAATAGCATCTGCTTCAAGAACTCCAGGCCCACAGATGATGGGGGAACTAAGGGGATAATTAGAGGGCAACTGAAGGAATCTCTTTGCTGGCACTGAGGCAGGATTCTCTTGCTTTGCCCAGATCCAAGCAGGGTGGTGGTCCTGGGGTGAGGAGGAGTGCTGGAGTGGCAGAGCTTGTGGCAGTTGTGGAGAGGGAGTCCCCCTCACAGTTCTGAGGCAGGTGTCTAGAAGTAGCTCTGACAACAGCTGCACAGAACCCCAGAAATTTGGGACACAGCACTCTCCACTCTGGAAGCAGAGTTCTACTGTGGCAAAGAGCTCAAAAGTCAAGTAATTGGCTGGAAAAATGAGCAAGCAGAGGAAAATAAATCAGATTATAGAATCATTTTTGGTGACAGAAGATTAAAACATCAGACTATAGAATCCTTTTTTGGTGACAAAGATAAAAACATAGAACCAGAAGAAGACAACAAAGTCAAACTCCTGCTATCAAAAGCCTCTAATAAACATATAAATTGGTCACAGGCCATGGAGGAGCTCAAAAAGGGGTTTGAAAATCAAGTAAGAGAAGTAGAGGAAAAATTGGAAAAAAAAAATGAGAGTGGTATAAGAAAATAATGAAAAATTAACAGCTTGCTAAAGGAGACCAAAAAAACACTGAAGAAAATAACATTCACTTTTATAAGATTGTGAATTCTAAATTTCCCCCCTCCATCTCCTCCCCCTCCCCAAGATGACATGCAATCTGATACAAGCTATATATGTACAATCATATTAAATGTATTTCCACATTAGTCATGCTGTGAAAGAAGAATCAAAACAAAAGAGGAAAGCCATCATAAGAAAAAAAAGAGAGAAAATTGTATGCTTCAATCTGAGTTCTTTCTCTGGATGTGGATAGCATTTTCCATCATGAGTCTTTTGGAATCGTCTAAGATCATTGCATTGCTGAAAAGAGATAAGTCTATCATAGTTGATCATTGTAAAATGTTGCTATTACTGTGTACAATGTTCCCAAGGTTCTGCTTACTTCACTCAGCATCAGTTCAGATAATTCTTTCCAGGTTTTTCTGAAATCCCCAATAGTATCCCATTATATTCATATACCACAACTTGTTCATCCAATCCCCAAATGATGGACATTCCCTCAATTTCCAATTCTTTGACACCACAAAAAGAGCTGATATACATATTTTTGTACTTATGGGTCCTTTTCCCTTCTTTATGCTCTCTTTGAAATACAGACCTGGTAGTGGTATTGCTGAATCAAAGGGTATGCACAGCTTTATGGCCCTTTGGGCACAGTTTCAAATTGTTCTCCAGAATGGTTGTATCATTTCACAGCTCCACCAACGTGCATTAGTGTTCCAATTTTCCCACATTTTCTCCAACATTTATCATTTTCCTGTTTTGTCATGTTAGTCAACCTGATAGGTATGATGTGGTACCTCAGAGTTGTCTTAATTTCCATTTCTCTGATTAATAGTTATTTAGAGCATTTTTTCATATGATTATAGATAGCTCTAATTTCTTCATCTGAAAACTGCCTGTTCATATTCTTTGACCATTTATCAGTTGGAGAATGATTTGTATTCTTATAAATTTAACTTGAAATGAGCCCTTTATCAGATATAATGGCTATGAAAATTGTTTTCCAGCTTTATTCCTCCCTTCTAATCTTGGGTGCATTGGCTTTATTTGTGCAAAACCTTTTTTAATTTAGTGTAATCAAAATTATCTATCTTGCATTTCATAATGTTCTTTCTCTTGTTTGGTCCTAAAGTCTTCCATTATCACTGACAGGTTAACTATTTCTTGCTCTCCTAATTTGCTTATAGTATCATTCTTTATGTCTAAATCATGTACCTATTTTGACCTTACGTTGGTATATGATGTAAGATGTTGGTCTATGCCTAGTTTCTGCCATACTATTTGCCAGTTTCCCCAGCAGTTTTTGTCAAATAGTGAGTCCACATCCCAGAAGCTGGAGTCTTTGGGATTATTAAACAGAAGACTACTATACTGATTAACTACTGTGGCTTGTGTACCTAACCTATTTCACTGATCTACTACTCTGTTTCTTAACCAGTACCAAGTAGTTTTGATGATTGTCACTTTATAATACAATTTTAGATCTGGTACAGCATTTCTTTTCATTAATTCCCTTGATGTCCTGGACCTTTTGTTCTTCCAGATGAATTTTGTTAATATTTTTTTGAGTTCTAAAAAATATTTTGGTAGTTTGATATGGCACTGAATAAGTAGATAAACTTAGGTAGAGTTGTCACTGTTATATAATTAGCTCAGCCTATCCATGAGTTTATATCAGCTCTTTGAATGCAGTACAATTTACTATGTCTTACACTCCACCCCACTGGAAAGATACCTCCATTCATAGCCTTTCCTTCATACCAAAAAGTTAAGTCTCTTATCTAGCTGGGAACCAGGTCTCATGCAACTTCATGCTCCCAGGGCAGGTATTTTTTCCTTGACTTTCCTGTACCACTTTATATGTTCTCTTCTTCCATAAGGACATTAGCTCCTTGAGGTCAGAGACTGCCTTCAAGTATTTATTCTTGTAATTGTCCTCAAGTCAGGCACTTAGTATACTATTAATAAATGCTCTATCTATTTATTTTAGAGAGGGAAGATATTAGCAGTTAGGGACAGTAGAAGGTTGTACTTAAGCTGAGCCTTGAAGGAAACAGATGGGAGGGAAGAAAGTATGCATTCCACTCATGAGGAACAGTCAGTGCAAAAGCACAGAGACAGGATAAAGAATGACACATGAGAAACTGCAAGGTCAATTTGACAAGACTTCAGAGTACAAGACGAGTAGTAAATTTAATAAGGGTGGAAAGGCAAGTAGGGGAAAGTTTGAAAGGAATTTTAAGAGCCAAACACATGGTCATATGTTTTATCTTAAAGGCAATAGGAGCCACTGAAATTCATTGAGTAAGAGAGTGACATCGTTGGAGCTATGCTTAAGGAAAATCACTTTCACAGCTACACAAAGGATGCATTATAATGGGGAGAGACTGGATATATAGGTATAGATATAGATATATGGATATGTAGATATATATACACATATACATACAGCATATGTGTATATATATATATATATATATAATACAAGAGGTCTAAAGAGAAAGAGAGGGCTTATAATATAGTAGGGGAGATATGTGTGTATATACAAATATATAGGGCTTATAAATAGTAGGGGAGATATGTGTGTATATACAAATATATACAGAGAGAAAGACAGAGACAGAGAAATGTGTGTATACATATAGTTTTAAACTACACTAAGACTTTTAAGGATAACATATAGTATATGTGTGTGTATGTGTGTAATAATGCATCCAAAGAGCTAGGATCTAGTATGCCATTTATTAACTGACCTTTATCAACTTGTTTAATATGTCTGAACATTGTCCTTTGTATGAAAATTGGGGTAGTAATAATTGTACTACCTTCCAGGATAAGAGTCAAATGTAGTGATGGATATCTAAAACTTTCAACAACCACAAAACATAAACTATCAGTACTATTATTACTCAACACAGTATTCTCATTTTGAAATGTCAAAACTGAAGCATAGGGGCAGCTAGGTGGTGCAGTGAGTAGAGCGTCGGCCATGGAGTCAGAAGGACCTGAGTTCGGATCCGGCCTCAGACACTTAATGCACACACAAATAAAAACCTAGCCGTGTGGCCTTGGGCAAGTTACTTAACCCCAATTGCCCTCCAAAAAGCAAAAAAAAAAAAAACTGAAGCACAGAAGGTCACCCAGTGGACAAGTAAATTGGTGTTCTTATTTCTTGATTCCCAGAACAGGGACCTTGCCCCTTCCCTTCAGGCTTGACTTCATCTACCAATCAAATCTAAAACAAGTGGTTCGTTCCCACTTTCCCTTTATAGTTCCTTTAAATAATAATCAGAGGTTGGTCCTTGCTTATTTACATGTTGGTCACAAACATAAAAAGGAATAAAACAGCAGAGGCAGACTGAAGGAGCGATTAGGAACCTGGGGATATAAAAGGCAATTGCTTTCAAGAGGATTGGCTGGGTGCATGCAGCTTTCTTTCATGATAAAATTCTATTTGAAATCCTAAATCAAAGACAAGCCTATGAGAGAGCTAAGCAGTCCATAATAAAAATAACAAATATTTTTTTAAAAGTCTTGTCATTGATGTGAGCCATTATGCAATTACACTGGAGTGCTTTTGACAGCATTGGCTATCCAGACACATACTGTAGACTGTGGTACATGCTGTAACATTTCCTTTATATAAATAATTCTACAACAGACTGGTAAAGGAGCATCCACTGAGAGGCAAAGAGAAATCAAATACATTTGACAAAGTCAAAGCAAGCAGAATTAGAGCCTCCATACCACCAACTAATGTTTTCTGCTCCCTTGGGGAAGTAGTTGGAAACTATAGCTTTTATTTAGCCCTTTCTGAGCTCTATTAATTTTTTTTCTGCTTGGTTGAATCAGTTGGGTACTGGGATCAGGTAAGGGACAAGACAAAATCCATTTTCTTAAACTCTTCAATCAAGTTCTGAATAAGCACCAGAAATATTCAAAGAATGATAATGCAGAGCAATATGTGTCCTTGAGGGTTTAGCCTCTCAGGTATCAGCAACAAAATTCAAAGGAAGAAATATGGAAGGTGGTAAGAAAATAAGAATAATATTGAATGTGTCTTTTCTTCCTAAATGAAGAGTCCTGAAATGTTGGGCAGACAGATTAGGAAGCTATACTTATACATAAAACCTTGAAATAATCATCATACTGATTTTTTTCCTGGAGAGACTATATGACTACAAATAAATACCATAATCTATGAAAAATCAAAAGTATAGATGCCACAAAGTTCAATCAAGAGGCATATAACTATTATATTACTAACAGCATAATAGTAACGGAATTTAAAGATCCCCCTATATTGGCTTGGTTTTCAAGTTGAGTGCTGAAACCCAGAGCTTGTGAATCCCACTTGTGGGATGGACTTGTTGACATGAAAAGAGAGGGCTGAACTGGGAGGAGCTGGTGCTGTGGATTTAGAGAGGCACAAGCAGGAGGAAGGCCCAAGCAGAGAGAGGCAGAAGAACTTCTGGGAGCAGCATTGAGGAGGCAGAGAGAGAGAGGATTGCTGAGGGCCAGTTAGAGCTGCCCAGGACTTTTGAAAGCTGCCACCTGGAGCTGCCAAGGACCTAGGAGACATGGCTGTGATGTCAGTATTTTGTCTGTCTGTTTTAATGTTGTTTTGCCAGATTCGTCTGCTGATAAAGGACAGTGCTGTTGTTGCAGAGGTCCTGGAATCTCGCTGTTGGTTCAGAAGCCATAAAGAAGGATTTTCTTGTTGTATGTTTACAAAAATCCTGGAATAGGGTCTTGCTGATATTTTCAGGGGTCCTGAGACTGTTCTGCAGGCAGAGAGTTGATTGATGAGGACACTGGTGATGTATCTTGTGGCTTTGTTAAGCTTTGTCTCCCCAGGAACAGATATTACTGAGAACTTGCTTCGGGTCAAGATGAAGAAAAGACCTCTCTTTGAGTATTAAATGCTGTGATGATATCTTAACTTTGCTGTATCTCAGAGGTAGATGGCCTTTGTGCTCTCCACTGCCCCTTTTGAGAAGGTACTTGGGCCTTAACTGATGCTAATTTGTAATTCAGTTGTGATCCAGGGGTGGAAGTTTTTTTTTTACTTTTTTTTGTGCTCTGTGACTGACCAAATGAATGTGCTTTGTTTATGATTGGAAACTAAGCTACATTTGAGAAGAGAGACTTTGTGATGGATTAAATGAATGTATTGCCCGGGGGTGGAGTAGTACTTGGAAATTATTGAATCACACTTGGTGACTGCTGTATTTTGATTTTTCTCTAATCTCTGAATGTTTGCCTTAATTTGTCACTAAATAAAATAGAGAGTTACTATGCTGGTGTTCCAAACTTTGGAAGTTGCCTCTGCTTGGCATTACAACAGAACTGCACAAAGTAATATAAAAGACATAGCAAAAGAGGAGAAAAGGCAGAAAAGGAAGTATACCAATTATACAGAAAGACCAAGATATAACTGACAGATAACCTATAAGCTAAGTTGGCATAAATGTAATGTAAAAAAATTAGAGGAAGACCCCAAGCACATTGGTGGGCCTCCCTGTGAAAAACATGAAAAAAATTACTCAGGATAAGGAGAAATACACATGGGATATAACCAACACCATTGGAGAGAATAACAACTCTCTGAGATCATAAATTCACCAAAGTATTGATGAGGTGAATTTAAGCAAGAGAATACTACAAAAAACTTTCATGGAATTTATCATTGTTTTGTTGTGGAGAATTTGTCTTTGAAGATACATGTGTGCATTCAGTTAATATGACATTTTGAATGGGCTACAACATCAATAATTCCTTAGAGATAATAAAAACTCAACTATATCTTGGCCTCAATTTTCTAAAAGAAGAGCTTTTAATGTAGCAGTAACCAATTATGAAATTAAAATCTACCAAAAAATCTTGAAACTTCACTTGGTTGATCTCTAAGCCCATTATATCCATCAAGTTCTCCTTTGCCATATACTGCTCTTCGCTTTGCCAAATTTCCGGTAAGTCCCCTGGCCGTATTATCTCTTATTCCTCTGTAAGTGTGATGCATTGGAAAGAATGTTATATTTGGAGTCAGAGAACCTGGTTTCAAATCCTATCCTGGCCAGTTACCACTATTACTGGGAAATGATGGACAAATAATTTAACTATTTCCTCATATGTAAAGTTATAAGATTAAGTTCAATGGATTCTATGGCACCTTGCAATTCTAGGTTTATGAACCTATAGAATCAGGGATTTTACCATCAGCATAATACTTCTTCCTACTCTTCTGCTTCCATACTTTTTCAAAAACTTCCCTCTTATTCCTACCATTCAGATGACCTCAAGGTTCTAGGGGGAATAAAAAGTAGTTGTTCCTCATCAAAAGATCAGACAGTTTCTTAAGAGTTGAACATCACTATGATTTAATCTGCTATTTCTTGCTCTTCATTTTCCTGACTTTTAATCAACCTCATTGCTCACTTATAGAACAGAGGATATAAAAATGTATCTATTTTCTTTCTATTAGCTCTGACAAAGTACTTACTCCCCAAAGTAAGGAGACACTTTGAAACTAATTTCAAAAATGAGCCTTGGAGACTGTTGGCAAAGACCTATTTCTATGTCTTGATTATATAATTTCTTTTCCACTTGAATATCAGCAATTAATAACTAAATATGTACTGTTATCAACCTTCTGACCAAATAGAAGAGGGGGCACATAAGGACACATCCATCTGACCAAATAAGGGAAAATTAGGTTTGCACCATTTCCAAGAAACTCTTTCTGGTATTACGAGACCATAACAATCATAGAAAATTGGAGATATGTAAAGAACTGAGGAACAGAATTGATTCAAGACCTTTTCAATTGAACTATGACCCAATAATCCTCTATAATCCTCACCACTATCTTAATCTTTATCACTATGATCTTCCCCACAGCATTCTCTGACCCTCTGGGAAATGTAGCTACAAATAGAAATGGAGTTTATCAAGAAACTGGATGGGAAAAAAATGAAGAAACCCAAATTCAAAGTTGCAAACAGTAGGACAGACAGAGAAGAGATTCAGATGTAAGTCTCGGACAAGACAAGACTGAAAAGGGCAAAAAGAGCTTGTTACAATGGAAAGGGCACTGACTTTGGAGTCAAATAGCCTAGGTTTAAATCCCACCTTTGGCACTACTTGTGAGATCTCGGGCAATTAATTTACCCTCTTTGTACCTCAATTTCCTCATCTATAAAAAGATGGCAGGGGGAGGGGTGAAATCACTTGCCATTAAGTTTAATTCACACTCTAGACCTATGATCCTAAGATCCAATGGATTTCACTGGAAACTTATTTGAAAAATAAATATTTGAAATATTGTAAAATAAATAAATTTAGAACTAAAGCTAAGTTGCTCATTTGAAAAAGGAGGAGATAACATTTGAAGACCTTGAAGGCCCACTCCAGTTCTCAATCTAGGATCCTAAGACTAACTAGTTACCAGGATGGAAAGAAAAGAAGGCAAGTGAAGGAGGGAAGTGAAGACAATTAATAATAGAAAAGTGATGGGCAGTGCCAAGATGGAAGAGTAGAGGCAGGAAATTATGTGACCTTCCCCCACAACCACTCCAAATACCTATAAAATATTACTCTAAACAAATTTTAGAGCTATAGAACCCATAAAGTGACAGATAAAAACACATCTCCTGCTGAAGGCATCCTGGCAGGCCGACAGGAAGAGTTCATCGCAGCATACTGGGAGCCTAGCACAGTCCCATGTGAGCCCTGTGATTTTGGCCCCAGGGAAGAAGTAATTGCCAGAGCAGAATTCAGGAGAGTGAATCACCAGCAGCTGTGGGAGTTTCCAGACTTTTCAACCCAAAAACACCAAAAAGAAAGTAAAAGGTCAGTTGGGAACTCTCCTGGAAAGGAAGGACACAGTCCTGATCCCCAAGGTGAGAGGTGGTGAAGGCATGGTGACAGCAACTACAACTTCTGCTGCCTGGCTGCCTCAGGAGCCCCCGACTACAGATTGTAGGGGGACCAAGAGCCCATTCAGAGGGTGATCACTTTTGCTTTGACCTGCTTGCATCAGTATTGCTGTCTAGGATGAAGGTCCTAGGGTGAGAAATGTCAGTTTTCCAGTGTGGTATCTGCAGAGAGGGAGCCCTCCCCAGACCTCTGATGACATTTGCAAAAATCACAGTGATTTCAGTCAAAGCTCTCCTCTCTGGAAGCAAAATTCTACCATGAGGATGAGCTCAAAAGTCAAGTAATTGACTGGCAATATGAGCAAGCAGAGGAAGCACAAACAGATCACAGAATACTTTTGGGGGACAAAACAGATCAAGGCATGGAACAGGAGCAAGACAACAAAGTCAGAACTCCTGCACCAAAAGCTTCCAAGAAAAAATATGAATAGGTTATAGACCATAGAGGAGCTTATAAAGGATTTTGAAAACTAAATGAGAGAAGTGGAGGAAAAATCTGGAAGAGAAATGAGAATGATGCAAGAAAAGCAAGTAAATAACCAGACTGAAGAAAATGACACCTTAAAAAATAGACTAACTCAAATGGCAAAAGAGGCTCAAAAAGGCAATGAGGAGAAGAATGGCCTTAAAAAGCCAAATATGCCAGATAGAAAAATCATCTCAAAAGCTCACTGAAGACAATCATTCCTTCAGAATTCGATTGGAGCAAATGGAAGCTAGTGACTTTAGGAGAAATAAAGATACTATTAAATAGATCCAAACAAATGAAAAAATAGAAGGCAATGTGAAATATCTCATTTGGAGAAACCACTGACCTGGAAAATAGATCCAGAAGAGATAATTTAAAAATTATTGGACTACCTGAAAGCCATGATCAATAAAAGAACCTAGAAATCATCCTTCAAGAAATTCTCAAGGAAAATTGCCCTGATGTTTTAGAACTAGAGGGCAAAATAGAGGTTGAAAGAATCCACCAATCACCTCCTAAAAAAGATTACAAAAAGAAAACTCCCAGAAATATTATAGCCAGGTTCCAGAATTCCCAGATCAAGGAGAGAATATTACAAGCAGCCAGGAAGAAACAATTTGAATATTGTGGAAACACAATCAGGATAACTCAGGACCTGGCAGCTTCTACATTGAGGGATGGAAGGGCTTGGAATATGATATTCCAGAGGTCATAAGAGCTGGGACTAAAACCAAGAATCACCTACCCAGCAAAACTGAATATCCTGTTTCAGAGGAAAATATGGTCATTCAGTGGAATAGAAGACTTGCAAGCATTCTTGATGAAAAAAGCAGAGTTGAATAGAAAATTTGACCTTCAGACACAAGAAGCAAGAAAACCATGAGAAGGTAAACAGGAAAAAGAAATCATAAGGAACTTATCAAAGTTGAACTATTTATATTCCTACATGGAAAAATGATCATTGCAACTTATGAAATTTTTCTCAGTATGAGAATAATTAAAGGGAATATATATATTCATATATATAAACATATATATATATATGAACATATACATATATGTGCCTATATAGGAGGGTATATGGGCATATGAATACATATGTGAGTATGTGTAGATATGTGTACAAGTATACATAGACAGAGGGCACAGGACCAATTTACTAGGAAGGGATGATACTTAAAAGGTGAAATTGAGAGATGAGAGAGGAATATAATGAGAGGAGATGAGGAGAGACAGAATGGGGTAAATTATCTCATATAAAAGAGGCAAGAGAAAACTGTTACAATGGAGGGGAATAGCAGGAAGGTAAAAGGGAATGGGTCAACTTTACTCTCGTTGAATTTGGTTTAAGGAGGGAATAACATACACACTCAATTGGGTATCTTACCCTACAGGAAAGTAGGGGGGAAGAGAATAAGAGGAAGGTGGTAGGCGGGAGGGCAGATTGGTGGGGAGGGTAACTAGAAGCACACACTTTTGAAAAGACACAGGGTCAAAGTAGAGAATAGAACAAGTGGGGGGATAGGATGGAGGGAAATATAGTCAGTCTTTCACAATACATCCGCTATGGAAATGTTTTGCATAGCTACATGTGTATAACCTATATTGAATTGCCTATCTTCCCAGTAAGGGTGGGTGACAAGGGAGGAAGTGAAAGAATCTGCAATTCAAAGTTTTAAAATCAAATGTTTAAAATATATGTAATTTTTGTTTTTAACATGCAACTGGGAAACAAGATATACAGGCACTAGGGTATAAAGATCCATCTTGCCCTACTGTAAAGTCAGAGGAGTATGGGGGAGGATATAGGAGAGAGAAGATTGTGGGAGAGGTATATAATGGGATCGCTGTGTCGGGGTGGTAGATAGAGGAAAGATGGGGAGAAAATTTGTAACTCAAAAACTTGTAGAAATGAATGATGTAAACTAAAAATACATAAAACTTAATTTTTTAAAAAGAGTTAAAAAAATCAATAAATAGGCTGGAAAATGTAAACAACAGAAAAAAATCTGACTATAGAAAATCTTTGGTAGCTTTGATAACAAAGAAGATCAAAATACACACTTAGAAGAAGACAACAAAGTCAAAACTCCTACATCTAAACCTCAAAGAAAAATATGAATTGGTCTTAGGCCATGGAAGAGCTCAAAAAGAACTTTGTTAAATCAAGTAAGAGACATAGAGGAATTGGGAAGAATAAATGAGACTGATGCAGAAAGAACATTTTTTTTAAAAAGAATCAACAGGGGTTGCTAGGTGGCACAGTGAATGGAGCACCAGCCCTGGAGTAAGGAGGACCAGAGTTCAAATCTGGCCTCAGACACCTGAAACATTTACTAGCCGTGTAACTTTGGGAAAGTCCCTTAAGCCCAATTGCCCTCCAAAAAGAAAAAAATAGTCAACAGCTTTATAAAGGAGGCACAAAAATACTGAAGAAAATAACACCTTAAAAAACAGAATAGAGGGGGCGGCTAGGTGGCACAGTGAATAGAGCGCCAGCCCTGAAGTCAGAAGGACCTGAGTTCGGATCCGGCCTCAGACACTTAATGTACACACAAATAAAAACCTAGCCGTGTGGCCTTGGGCAAGTTACTTAACCCCAATTGCCCTCCAAAAATCGCAAAAAAAAAAAAAAAACCCAGAATAGGTCAAATGGTAAAAGAGGTACAAAATTCCAACGAGTAGAAGAATGTCTTAAAAAACAGAATTGGTCAAAAGAAAAAGGAGAAACTAATTCCTTAAAAATTAGAATTGGGACTTTTGGGGGCCAAGACAGTGAGTAAAGCAATAAATCACTGTAACTCTCTCATATTCACCTCCAAGCACCCATAAGATAGTGCCCCCAAAACAAATCCTAGAACAACAGAACCAGCAAAGAGATGGAGCGAAACAATCTTTTAGCCCAAGAAAGGTGGAAGATGGACAAGAAAGGTCTGTCTCACTCAGGCGAAAGGGGAATACAGTCCTGGACAAGAAACATCCCAGCAAGCCAGAAGAAAGTGCTAGCCAATCAGGGAGAAATTCTGAGTTTCTGTGCAGTAGAGTTGACAACTGCCAATACCAGGATAGCCTGCCCCCAATGTGCCTCAGCATAGCCAAGGGAACAGGCAAATACCAGCTCTGAGTACTGCTATGTGCTTCAACAAAGCCCTGGAAAAACAGGTAGCTGCCAAGAGCCAGACCACCACATGCTTCAGAATAACCCTGAAGATTGTAAACCAGAAGTTAATAAAGCATTTGTTAAAATAAAAAAATAAAAATAAAAAAAAGAATAACCCTGGAGAAATGAAGAAAAACCACAGCAGCTGTAGCACACACTAGCCACTTGCACTAGGAACACATTT
>WOXC01011044.1:355000-399862 GCA_011680675.1 Gymnobelideus leadbeateri | reverse complement strand
TAAATTATCTGCCTCATCCTTTACAAAAGTTCTATTGAAACCAATATGTCTGGTGCTCATTTCTCTCCTAAACTCTAATCCATCAATGTTAGCATTCTGCAGGACATCAGCTAGGTGGTAGATTGGTACCTCAAGCTCAATAATTACAAAACAGAATTTGTGATCTTCTCCCTGGACTCCCCCCTCCCCACTCCAAACTTCCTTATTTTAATCGAGGACACCACCATCCTACAGTCACCTAGGATTTGTAACTCTTGACTCTTCCTATTGAGTCACCCCCCATAAGGAAGCTAAGTGGCACTGGTCCTGAAGTCAGGAAGACCTTACTGAGTTAAAATCTGGCCTCCTACACATACTAACTGTTTGACCCTACACAAGTCATTTAACCCCATTTGCCTCAGTTTCCATATCTGTTAAATGAGCTGGAGAAGGAAATAGAAACTTCTTCAGTCTCTTTGCCAAGAAAACCCCAAATAGGGTCACAAAGAGTCAGACATAACTGAACAGCATCATCCTCTATATTCAATCAGTTGTCAAGTTTTGTTCATTCTACCTCTATGGCATCTCTCCAATTCATGAGAATTTCCAGTCATGCAACTACCATGGTAGTCAGTCAATCAAGAAACATTTATTTTATAGTCTATAAATACCACTAGGTGCCAGTCACCATTCTAAATAATGGGAATACAACCATAAAAAAGTACAACAGTCCATGCCCTCAAGAAGATTACAGTCTAATGGGGGAACACAATACCCATAAGGAAGTTAAAAAGGGGAGAGGTAAAGTATCCAGAACCAGGGTCTGATGAAGAAATCCAATGGAGTACAGTCATGTGGGAAATGAAGAGATGCCTGGTCTGGGTATCCTTCTTAAATAGAGGCTTTGAGAAGCCCTTTTCTCTCAGCATTTTAATCAGACTGCTGAGGATACTGATGAGGTGTGAGTACCAAGACTGATGCAATCTTGAAGGATGATGAAGTTCCTCAAGATGAGGTTCCTGGTCTCATCACCCAAATTAACCAAGTTGCTGAGTGGCAGGCTTCTAGTCCTCTGCTTCCAAATATAGCACTCTCATCATCTGGGCAATAGCGTAGTGGAAAATGAACATTCAGACTGACTTCAGGAAGACCAATTTTAAGGCTATTATATTAGCCTAGGCAAGAAGAGGTATGACACCGAATTAGGGTGGTTTATCAAACCAGAAGTGCCCTCGAGTTTTCACCCCGCACTCAATTTTTTACAGAAGTTAAGTGCACCCTTAACATTGTTATAAGGTGAAATGAATTGATTTTGTCTTTTGCCAATGACAGCCTTGAAGAGTTGCCATTTGGCTGCTTTTGGATTAACAGAACTAAGTGCGAAACCCAGAGGAGACTAGGCTGGTGAGGGAAACAACAAACTCTTCTGTAAGACTCTATAGCTCTACTTAACTGTGGACTTCAATTGACAACCTTTATACTCTGTCACACAAGGTCCTAATTGCTATCTTAGTCTCTTTGAAGCTTTTAGAGGGGCACACTTTGCATTCATTCTGTAAATTAGTTTGCAAAGTGGTGTAAATGGCAGTAAATGGAAGGAAAAAAAGTGGCATCCACTTGACTATATTCTTTGTAAATAGTAAGGCTGTTACAGCAGCAAATAATAGGAAACTAAATTAAACCAGTACTCTTGCTTTAGAAAGCAAGGAGAAATTATGCTCACTTATCTTTTTTCCTTTATAAATATATACTATTTTTAAATGGGTGCTTCCTACTTATGGAAGTATCTTTTCCCTCCGGGCTCAATCTTCTTTTCCATAATACTTTGACAGGGTATTTTATATTACCATAAATATTTTGAATAAGGTATAACACTGCACAGCCAGTCATCAGTATTTCTTCTTAGGAAATTTTTTTAAGTACCAGCCTCATAATTCTGTGGGAATGGAATATTATGAGTTAAAATGATGCTATTAAAATTTTTTCTCTTTTCTTCTATTTTTCATTTTCTTTTTCCTCCTTCCTTCCTCTTTTTTCTTCCTCCTTTCTCCCTTCTTTCCCCTTCTTTTTTCTTTCTTCCTTCCTTTCTTTTTTTTAAAATTTTATTTATTTTGCTTTTAATTTGTCAAATAAAACAAGCATTTTCCTAACTATAATAAAAAGATGGTTGCACATGAAACTACAAATATATTATGTACAATTTGCTATTCATCTTAAATATATAGTGAAGTTATCATGTAAATTTCTTTTCCCCCTCCCCCATTGATGGTTATCATTAGACACAAATAGATATAACTATATATACATGTATGTATCTATATCTATATATGTATATATATATATATATAATCATTCTAAGTATACTTCTATTTATCAGTTCTTTCTCAGGATGCAGATAGTATCTTCCTTCATAGATCCTTTGTAGTTAATTTGAGTATTTATAGTAGTCAAAATGACTTACTCATTCAAATTTGTTCTTAAAATAATATTGTTGTTACTATATGCAATGTTCTCTTAGTTCTGCTCATTTCACTCTTTGTTATTGCCTGCAAGTCTATCCATGTGTTTTTCTAAGACCATTGAGCTCATCATTTCCTACAGAACAATAGTATTTCATTATAATCCTATCTCTCAACTTGTCCAGCTATTCCCCAATTGATAGGCATCCTTGCAATTTCCAGTTCTTTGCTACCACAAAGAGAGCAACTATAAGTATTTTAGAATATATAAGTTTATTTTTCCTTTTTCTCTGATCATCTTTGGAAATAGACCTACCAATAGTATTGCTGGGTCAAAGAGTATGTAGACAGTTCAATAACTCTTTAGGCATAATTCCAGATTGCTCTCCAAAATGCTTGCATCAGTTCACAATTCCACCAACTATTCCATCCCCTACAACATTTTTTGCTTTCCCCTTCAAGCATTTTAATCAATCTGAAAGGTGTAGGTATAAAATTATATCCCAAGGTTGTTTTAATTTGCATTTCTCTATTCAATAATGAGTTAAAACATTTTTTTTCATATGACCATAAATTGCTTTGATTTCTTCACTGGAAAACTGCCTGTTCATATCTTTGACCATTGGGGAAGGACTCATATTCTTATAGATTTGACAAAGTTCTTCATATACTTGAGATATGAGACCTTTATCTGAGGAACTGTATACATTTTTTCCCTAAAATTTCTCCTTTCCTTCTGATCTTGGATACATTTGTTTATTTATGCAAAACCTTTCTAATTTGTTGATTTTTTCATAAAACCAGCTTTTAGTTTTATCTATTCATTCAATAGTTTTCTTAATTTCAACTTTATTAATCTCACCTTTGGTTTTCAAAATTTCTAATTTAGTACTAAATTGGGGGTTTTCAATTTGTTCTTTTTCTAGTTTTTTCAATTGCATGTCCAATTCATTGACCTCCCTTCTCTCTGCTTTAATTAAGTATGCACTCAGGGATATAAAACTTCCCCTGAGAACTGCCTTTAGTGCATCCCACAAATTTTGGTATGTTGTCTCATTATTATCATTCTCTTGAATGAAATTATTGTTTCTATAATTTCTTGTTTGACCCACCAATTTTTTAGGATTAATTTGTTTAGGATTAAATTGTTTAATTTCCAATTAGTTTTTAGTCTATCTTTCCATGGCCCTTTATTGCATATAATTTTTATTGCATCATGATCTGAGAATGATGCATTTAATATTTCTGCCTTTCTGCACTGGATTGTGAGGTTTTTATGCCATGGTCTATTTTTGAGTATGTACCATGCACTGCTGAAAAGAAAGAAAATTTCTTTTTATCCCCATTCAGTTTCCTCCAGAGATCCATCATATCTAGTCTCTCTAAGATTCTATTCACCTCCTTAACTTCTTTCTTGTTTATTTTGAGGTTAGATTTATCGAGTTCAGAGAGGGGGAGATTAAGGTCCCCCACTAGGATAGTTTTGCTATCTATTTCTTCCTCTAATTCCTTTAACTTCTCTAGGAATTTGGATGCTATACCACTTGGTGCATATATATTAAGTAGTGATATTGCTTCATTCTCGATGGTGCCTTTTAGTAGGATATAGTTTCCTTCCTTATCTCTTTTAATTAGATCTATTTTTGCTTTATCTGAGATAAGTATTGCTACCCCTGCTTTTTTTACTTTGGCTGAGGCAAAATAAATTTTACTCCAACCTTTTACCTTTACCCTGTGGGTATCCCTTTGTTTCAAATGTGTTTCTTGTAGACAGCATATTGTAGGATTATGGTTTTTAATCCATTCTGCTATCTGCCTCTGTTTTATGGGAGAGTTCATCCCATTCACATTCACAGTAATGATGACTATCTGTCTGTTCCCCTCCATTCTATTCCCTCTTATATCTGCTTTTCTAAAGGAAAAAAACTCAAAATGGTTTAACAATCTTGCTTTAATCAAACATATGTCATTTACCTAGTTCAGGGGGAAAAGGTCAGCACTCTGAACCTCAGAGAATACAAACAAGTTACAAGCAGACAAAGAAACAGATAAGCAGACAAGCTTCCAACTTTCTGACCATTACATCCATACCTAGTCAGTTACCAAAGAGGGAAACACCAACTTCTGAGTTTTCAAAGCCAGGGGGGCTCAACGGCTGCCAAGAGTCTCATTTGGTCAAATCACACAACTCTTTTCAAAGAGAGCCCCAAAGCAAAACCTCACATCAAAGTATATATAACCTTCTCCTGGGTCAGAGAATGTCACAGCCCTCTTGACCCACTGGCCAATCACATAGCACCAAGGTGTGGGCATTCCTGAAAAGCAAGCCTCCTGCCACAGGCTCCATGTGACCATATTCAGCCTATTAGGGGACAGAGTACATTTTCAAATCAAGGAAGGTTCTCAGAGTCACCTAAGCCTATTAAAGGGGAAGGGAAGATCTTAAATTCCCATTTCCATAATAAGCCCATTCCCTCCCCACCAACACACACACTTAATATGACCCTAGCAAGTCAGACAAAGTGGTTTGTTATTGTGTGGAGGAAAAAGTCCTCAACAGTGATGTTGTTAACACAGAGATAGACGATTTCTCTCCCCTCAGGGTTTCAGTACTACAAATGATCTCAATGTGTTGATGAAATAATAGGTTTTACAAATGGGAAAAATCAATGAGTCAATCCTAATCATGTCTCACTTCATCAACAAATGCTTATTTTTTATAGTAAAAAATGGCAATTCAGTGAGAAATGCTTCCATCTAAAAAATTTATGTAGTGTTGTAGTTACACTGATAAGTCAACCTTCTGTTTTCAAATCTAGTAATACAGCTGATATGGATATGGAGCTTAATTTTAAGAATTGTAGATTCATTCATTAGGTCATTTGATCCTTGAAACTTTGAAATATAGATAGTGAAGATATTATTTAAAATATTTTATAGATTTAAAAAAAAAACAAGGTCAGAAAGCTAAAGTGATTTGTCCAGCTAGTAAGTGGCAGAGACACAATTTCATCTCAGATTGGAAGATCATAGTCTCATAGATTTATGGTTGGAGGGGATTTTTGATGCTATCATAAGATTAGAGAATATAATCTAACTAACCCTCTCATTTTATAGATGAAGAAACTGAGTCCCAGAGAAGTTAGGTGGCTTGCCAAAAGGCACAGGAACTGTAACAGATTTGAACCTAGGTCCTTTGACTCTTACTCTAGCCTGCTTTCTTCTGTCCCATGATGCCTCTCTCTGATACCAGAACCATCTCTCTGATATAGCTCACCATCCTCCTAACTATAAAATAAGCTAGGACTTCAATTGGAAAGGATCCCAGATTCAGTTTGTACTAGAATACAACAACTTGAACATCCAAATTCAATGCTGGGGGTTGAAGAAGGTAACTCTAGTAACACTTTTGTCTCCTCAGAGTCCTCTATGTTGGGATGCAACCCAAGTCCAGGCCAATCCTATTGAGATTGGCTCCAAACTGCCCATAGAATTGGGAAATTAAGGTCATCCTGCACATATTCCTGGTCAGCTGAAGTTATATGCCAAACACTGATTTGCCCTGAACAGACTGTGAGCATTAGGGAATGAGAGGCTAGACCCCAGAAATTGCATTAGGGTTTCTGGGAAAAGTCTTAGACTAGGAAACTGCTCAGCATTTCCATTGCCAGGAAATGAGTGGGTGTCAGATTCTATCTTCCACAATAGTGTGTTAGTCATGAAGAACACTCAGTCACATTTGTCATAGCATTAAGGCGCTCAAATACTCTCCTAAAAGTTAGAATGATTTTTCTTTCATAATTCCCCCATCCTCTAGAAAGGCATGCTGCAGGAGGAAATAAAGGGATGTCTTTGTGCCTGTTTCACAGCCTATTTTGAACAAATGAATTCTCCGCCCCCCAGATCATGTCTTTTATTCAATATCCTAGTTTCCTCCTATCCTTAGTTAGCCGTTTATCTGTTTGGAATCTTTGCTGATCTTTTCGTTGAGAAATTTCCTCTCCTTACAACAGTATAATATGCACAATGGGACCCCACTCTACCTTATTAGCCTCCTGAGACATATCTCATACATATGCTCCCCTCTTACTTTTGATCACACTATGTATGGAATACCTTCCAATTGACTGAATTGTCACCAGCCTTCAAAACCCAACTTAAATTTCACCTCCTTCTTAAATTTATCCAGCAACCCCAGGTACCAAAGTTCTCTTCTTTTTCTTTCTTTTTTGGTAGGGGGAAGGCAAGGCAATTGGGGTCAAGTGACTTGCCCAAGGTGACTTGCCCATTTAGTAAGTGTGTCAAGTGTCTGAGGACAGATTTAAACTCAGGTCCTCCTGATTCCCAGGCCAGTGCTCTATTCGCTGCACCACCTAGCTGCTCCAATCTTTCTTTTATGAATATATATAGCTTTTATTGCCTACACTGTTTTTTTTTTGGCTCCATTTATTTATTTATTCACTTATTCATTCATTTATTCATTTGTCTATTTATTTACTCATTTACTTATTTGTTTGTGTATCTATCCATTTATCTAGCTATTCATTCATTCATTTATTTGTTTATTTATTTATTTCCACAAAGCAGGCATTGAGATCCACCAGCAGCATTTGCTGATTGTGACACCCTCTGCAGGTTGCTTAAATTTTCAGTTTCCTCAATTCTTAAATGAGAAGATAGAGGGTTGGACTAATTCAGAAAATTCTAGACCTGGATTTGGAAGGGATCTTAGGGTTCATTTAGTCCAATGTGTTATACAGATGAGGAAACTAGTACTCATGAAAGTGAAATGATGTGTCCCACACAGGTACATTTCAGGGGTGGGTTTAAACTCAAGCTCTTTGGCTTTCCATTGAAGTACATTGCCTTTATCTCTAACTGACCTTCTACCTCTAAATCTATAATCCTATGATACAGGTTATTTATACATGTGTATTGTTCAGTTGTTTTTCAGTCATGTCCAACTCTCTGTGACCCCATTTGAGGTTTTCTTAGCAGAGATAGTGGGGTGGTTTGTCATTTCCTTCTCCAGATTATTTTACAGATGAAGAGGGGGTTATCTCCAGTCCTCCTGGCCTATGTCTTCCCACTGGACTCAGATGACCTTAGAGAAGAGAGGGAGGCTGATAACTTTGCCTCATTTAAATCCAATTCACCTGCAAGTCAAGACATTACCCTCCTGATGTCATTGGTCCTCTTCAAGAATAAAGGACAAACAACAATCTGTGAGTAGTAGAGCTGCCACACTGAGGACCCAAATGGCCAGTTCCAGTTGGGCAATGGGGAATCATACACTTACATGTAATTTACATGTGGGTGCTCTGCCCAAAGGTATATACATTTTGATCGCTGAAGCTTCACAAGATATCTTGGGGTTTGGGACCTAGATTTTCCCCCCTTTCCTATTTATTTATTTTATCATTTTAAAAACTGAGCTAATTGACTCTTTTGTCTCATGTAGTTTCATTTATGATTTCTTAAAATATATCTCTGGAGGGGCGGAGCCAAGATGGCAGAGTAGAAACAGCATTTCCAAGGTGCTCTCCCACCAGATCTCTTCCAAACCATGTAAAAGGGGACTCTGAACAACTTCTGGAGCCCCAGCACCCACAGAACAACACTGAGAAGCTGACCGCCCACTGAGGACAGCCCAGCATCCCTGCAGGGAGGACTAGCACAGCACTCTGGGAGCCTACAGCCCAGCGCATGGAGAGCCAAGCCTAGGTCCGCATGAGCTGCAGTTTTAGCCCCAGGGCATCCGGGCCGGCAGGCGGCTAGAGGGACCCCAGAACACCAGCAGCTGTGGCGATTCCAGAATTATCAACACAGACATGCCTAGGACAAAGTAAGAGGTTAGTGCCCTATGGACTTTGGGACCAGTATTTGGGGAATGTGTCGGCTTCCTCCCCTGGGGGCTAGAAGCCACTGAGGAGACACTCGCCATTTTGTAATTTTCAGAGGCAGCTCCAGCTCCTGGCCTGTGAACTGTAGGGAGATCCAGTGATCAGTCTTAGAGGCTAATCACTCTTGCTTTAACCTGCTTGGATCTGGATTGTGTTCTGGGGGGAGGTCTGGGCGGGCATCCAACTTGCCAGAACCGGAAGCTGTGAAGACCCCAACGTTTGGGATGGAAGCTCCCCTGTCTGGTGGCAGAATACTGTGGCAACAAGCTCAAAAGTCAAGTAATTAAGTGGCAACATGCCTAGGCAAAGGAAACAAAATAAACAGAAAAATGCAATATTAGACTCCTATTTTGGGGGCAAAGAGGATAAAAGCAGGGAATAGAGGACTGTGAGGTCAGAAATCCTGCTCCAAAAGCCCCAAATGAAAATACGAGCAGGTTACAGGACACAGAGAACCTTAAGAAGCAGATAAGAGAACTGGAGGAAAAATTGGGAAGAGAAATGAGAAGGATGCAGGAAAAGTATGAAATGAGAGTCAACAGCCTGACTGAGGAAAACAACACCTTAAAAAATAGACTAACTCAAATGGCAAAGGAGGTCCAAAAGGGCAAGGAGGAGAAGAATGCCTTAAAAAGTCAAATTTGCCAGATGGAAAAAGAATCTCAAAAGCTCACTAAGGAGATTCATTCCTTCAGAGTTAGACTGGAGCAAATGGAAGCTAATGACTTTATGAGAAATCAAGATGCTGTTAAACAGATCCAAACAAATAAAAGAATAGAAGGCAATGTGAAATATCTCATGGGAAAAACCACTGACCTGAAAATACATCCAGGAGTGATAATTTAAAAGTTATTGGACTACCCGAAAGCCATGATCAAAGAAAGAACCTAGAAATAATCCTTCAAGAAATTCTCAAGGAAAATTGCCCTGATGTTTTAGACCCAGAGGGGGAAATAGAGGTTGAAAGAATCCACTGATCACCTCCTGAAAAAGATCCCAAAAAGAAAACTCCTAGGAATATTATAACCAGATATTCCAGAATCCCCAGATCAAGGAAAAAATACTCCAAGCAGCCAGGAAGAAACAATTTCAATATTGTGGAAACACAATCAGAATAGCCCAGGACCTGGCAGCTTCTACACTGAGGGATCGAAGGGCATGGAATATGATATTCCAGAGGGCAAAAGAGCTGGGACTGAACCCAAGGGTCACCTACCCAGCAAAATTGAGTATTTTGTTTCAGGGGAAAATATGGTCATTCATATGGAATAGAGGACTTTCAAGCATTCTTGAGGAAAAAAACAGAGTTGAATAGAAAATTTGACACCCAGACACAAGAAGCAAGAGATGCCTGAGGAGGTAATCAGGGAAAAGAAATCAAAAGGAACTTATCAAAGTTGACCTATTTACATTCCTATATGGAAAAACAATAACTGTGACTGATGAAACCTTTCTCAGTATGAAAATAATGGAAGAAGGGTATATGGGCATATGAATACATATGTGTATGTGTGTATATATGTTTACAGTTATGCATGGATAGAGGGCACAGGTTGAATTTGTTAGGAAGGGATGATACTTAAGGGGTGAAGTTATGAGGTGAGAGAAGAGACTGGCAAGAGGAGATGGGGAGAGACAGGGTAGGGTAAACTATCTCATGTAGAAGAAACAAGGGGAAGTGGCTGCAGGGGAGGGGAAGAACAGGAAGGCAAAAAAGGCAAAACCATATTCTCATTGAATTTGGTTCAGGGAGAGAATGACATACATACTAAATGGGATATCTCACCCTGCTGGAGAGTGGGGGGAAGGGGGATGACAGGGGGGAGGATGGAGGGGAGGGCATTCTTGGGGGGAGGGGAGGTTGGAAGTACCCACTATTAAAGAGGGACAGGATCAAAGTAGGGAATGGACCAGGTGGGGGGTGGGATGGGTGGGAGGGAATTATAAGCAGCCTTTTATAATATTTCTACTATGGTAATGTTTTGCATAACTATACATGTACAACACATACTGAATTGCTTATCTTCCCAGAGGGAATGGGTGACAAGGGAGGAAGGGAATGGATCTGAAATTTGAAGTTTTAAAATTAAATGTCTCAAATATGTATAAATACTATTATTAATACTATTTTGCATGTAATTGGGAGATAAAATGTTCAGGCATTGGGGCACAGAGACTCACCTCGCCCTAATGGTAAAGTCGAAGGTGGTATGGGAAAAGATATGGGAGAGAGCAGATTGAATGAGGGGATATCTTGTGGGACTGCTATTCTGGGGTGGAGGGTAGGGGAAAAAATGGGAAAAAATTGTAACTCAAAATCTGGCAGAAATGAATGATGTAAACCAGAAGTTAATAAAGCATTTATTTAAAAAAAAAATAGCTCTGAAAAACCAGGCATTGATAAAGCTCATTGGAATTCAGATGGAGTTACTTGACCATGCCTTAATCCCAAATCACTCTGACTCTCACTGATTGGCCAGTAATAGGTCCCAGCCCAAGCTTCACTTGATCATTGTTTGAGTTTTGATGGCTCAGAGTGAGTATAAAATAACAATTGTTTCTATTCTGGACAGAAACCTTGAAGGTCTTTCCCTCCCGCTTTGATTTTTTTTTGAGGAGAAGGCAGTCTAGGGCATCTTTTGCCTCAATTCTTACCTAGCCTTAATCACTGAATGGTGTAATGCCATGCACAACAGCTTTCTAGAAGAACCGCTACTGTGAACAGTTTTTAAGGTTCTGCTTACACAGTATAGTGAATACTCTATTCCATAACAAATCATAACAAAACATTCACAGAAAATCAAGGTATAATATTACAATAGTACAATAGTCAAAGTCTTCCACTCATGGGGCAAAGTCTTAAGTTAACTTAATCAGTCACTTATTCAGCAATCAATTACTAAATATCATACACAAACCCCTCCACCCCTTAGGTCACTAGTAAACTACAATTTCATCATTACTCAGTACCCAAAGAGAGGTCTTTTCATCTTGACTTGGAGCTGGTTCTCAGATTCCCTGGATCTCCTTCCATGGTCCCAGATTCTACCTGAATTAACCAGCCTGTCACCTAGGTTCAATGGCAGACAGCTCCTAGTTCCTTGACCAGCTCTCTGGGCAGGTCTTGCTCCACACTGAAGTTCAGGGTCTGGTCCATGTCAGATCCTTCACCATTTCTGCTCCAGGGAATTCAAGGCTCAACCAAGCCACAAACAAACAAAGTCTCAGCATCTCAGTCATGCTTCCTCAGTCACCTGCGCTCCTAGCTCTGGGCTTCAGGCTGTGGGCTGCCAGATAGGGCTTAGGGCTTAGGGCTCCTAGTTTCCT
Organism: Gymnobelideus leadbeateri; assembly: GCA_011680675.1. Classification (NCBI taxonomy): domain Eukaryota; kingdom Metazoa; phylum Chordata; class Mammalia; order Diprotodontia; family Petauridae; genus Gymnobelideus; species Gymnobelideus leadbeateri. The sequence goes on along the minus strand of WOXC01011044.1, from coordinate 388,194 downwards.
GTTCAGAAGAAGTTCCACTACAAAGCCTCAGGAAATTCTGGCTCAGTTCTCCATTCTTCTGTAGTCTCTCTGCCACCAGATGCTGGTCCCAAGAAATTCTGACTGTGTCTCTCTGGGGCTTTTCCTTATATACACACAGCATTAGCTTCCTGTTTCAGCCAACCCTGTCATGTTACATCAGTAACAGGAGACAGAAATTCATACCTTCTGTTTCCCCAACAGAGGCTTGATCAGTTACTAAGTGCTAAGTACCTGCTACTTTTGTCAACACAAAGGGGTCTTCAAATTCAAATTACATTACCATTACAAACTGAGACCTGGAAAATACCTTAGTTTAAAAAGGCCAAGGTCTCCCACTATAACTGGAATCATCTTCAGTCATCCTGACCTATGTCATGCCATTGGACTCAGATGACCCTGGAGGAGAGAGTGAGGTTGATGACTTTGCACAGCCCTACCTCACTTAAATCTAATTCACCTGCAAGTCAAGTCAGCACCCCCCCAGTGTCATTGGTCCTCTTTAAGAACAAAGGACAAACAACAACAGAAGAGGCAACTGAAGCAAATAGAGTTAAGTGACTTACACAGGGTCACGCAGCTAGTATGTGTGTGAGGCCAGATTTGAACCCAGGAAGATGAGTCTTCTTGACTCCAGGTCCAGCACTCTATCCACTGTGCCACCTAACTGCCCATATATGTTTGTATTGTCTTTAATTCATTAACATTTATGAAATACCTATTATATATGGAGCACTGTGATAGGAACTAGGGAAATGAAGACAAAAAGGAAATAATCACTTCCCTTGAAGACATCAGTTGGTTGGTTGTTGTCCTTCATTCTCAAAGAAGACCAAATTTTCAGTGTGTCCAGCTATGTCTGATCAGACCAGTACAAGCTCAGAATGCTCTACCACAGGTTGGGCACAGTCAGTCTGTGTGAACATTTGGAGTGGATTCTCCAGATTTGCACAACCTGCATTTCCTTTGAGCTATTTCGATTCTGCTCTGCTCATAGAGCCCAGCACCTTCTCTGATGTGGGCACTCCATGCTGAAAGGTCCTGTGCCAGTGTCTCCCATGTCACATAATCAATTCCTTAGTTCTTGAGAAAGTCTTTGAGAGTGTCCTTGTATCACTTATTCTGACCACTATGTGAATGCTTGCCCTGTGTGAGTTCTCCATAAAACACTCTTTTTGGCAAGGTATGTTTTGCATTCAAACAACATGGTCAGTGCATCAGAGTTGCTCTCTCTGAAGCAGAGAGTCTGAATGCTTGATGGTTTAGTTCAAGTAATGACCTCAGTGTCTGGTCTTCAGAATCTTCCTAAGACAATTCAAATGGAAGCAATTCAGTTTCCTGCCATGGCGCTGGTAGACTGTCCAGGTTTCACAGGCATAGTGAAAAGATGCGGCATGGATACACTTAAGTAAATATGAGCTATATTCAAAGAAATACAGATTTTGTGGAGGTGAGTACCTATCAAAGAGAGCCCGATCCTTGGAGCATGCACAGTGTTATTTTGCCTGGTATCAATCAATATATGTGGAGATTTGGTGAGCCTGCTTTAAGACTTACATGATGAAGGGAAAGCCTTTTACCCCTGCTTCAGATCATGGAGAGAGTCTCTGGCCATTTCCTGTCAGCTTACTTCATGGTGATAAAAAGTTAACTTTCTACTGAGTTGGAATTGACTGTGTATGCAAAAGTCACGAACAAATGAAATCTCTCTCTGTGGATCCTGGAAGAAGTGCTGTGGACTCTTGAGAAAGAGATAGATGAATTGCAGGAGCAGTAGAGGCATGCACTAGTTGGGCTGACTTCTCTCAATACTGGGGCCTCCACGTGGCCTTGAATACATGATTCTCGTATTTCTTCTTTTCCTATTGTATCTATTATTTCTTTATCTTAGATGAATGAAAATCAGAGACAGAGGACACCAAACTAAACTTTGTGATATGTGAAAAACCACCAGTGGACCAACAATTTGAGTCCATAGCAAACTTCTATGGCCAATGGCCATCAGACCTGATGAGTAGCCAGCTCTGAAGAATTGCCTGCTTAATCAGCCCAGCAATGGAGTGACCCATCAGTTGAGGAGACGTGTCCTAAGAGTGAGAGAGGAACTCAACCATTGGCTCTACTATACATAGACGTGAACTTGGGAAAGGGCATGCTTTGTAATAACTGTGTTAAGTCTGAGTCCACTCTCCTAGCTACTGAGTGAGTATATAAAAGAAAGACTATATCTGGTTTGGGTAGATTTTTGTGTACTTCTAGCCTTGCTATGCACTCTCGTTTATTAGCTCTTTGTAAGAGCTAATTAATATTAATTGACCAATTTATATAGAGTAGATGTCAACTGCCTAAATTGATATTAAGGATATATTAACTTTCCATTTATGTTGGGAACAAGTTAACTGGGTGAATGAGATGTAAGGAACATGCCATGAGTGGTAGAACTAGGAAAACAACCCCTAGCACCTCAGAGTTATCCCTAGAATGCTGAATGTTAAAATAGTAGCCATGTTCAGGAGATCTGACCTACCATGTGAGTGTGGGTTGGGAGAATGAGTTCAAAGTCTACATGTACTAGACAAAATAATTTCAAATGAGGGAAGGAACTGACAAATGGGGGGATCAGGAAAGGACTAATGTAGGAGTTTTTTTTATTATATACATGCCCTGTATATAGAACTAGATTTATATAAATAGCTAGCTAGCTAGATATAGCTCCACAAACACATTAAATAGAAATGTATTTTTAAAATAAACTTATCAAAAATCACATATATGCATACATATGCACACACATGTATATGTGTGTATACTCGTGCATATATGTGTGCACATATATACACACATACATATATACATATGCATACATACACACATGTATGATTGTATCTGTATAGGAAGCTCTCAGCGAGGAACTTTTGCTACCATTTCCAATCAGTACCTTCTCTATAATGTATTGTCTTAGAGAGTTACAGGAGTAACTCTCAGTTACCACTGAGAGATTAATTGGCTTATTTAGGTTCACCTAGCCAGTATGTGATCTTTTGACTCCAAGGCCTCCCCTCCACTACACCATGCTAAGCTGTTTTAATGCAGAAACCATGCCTTATATTCCTTTGTCTCTCTTACATTACCTAAAGCAGAGACAAGCACATAATAGGGATCCAATAAATGTTTATCTGATTTTGTGCTCTTTGCATGAAGATGGTAAATACATTCATGGTGTTGTTTTTTCAAATTTCTAGTATTAATCTGACCACAACACATTGTGGGTATTCTCATCCAAATTTACAAAACAGATTACTTTCCAGAAAAAGTATAGATTATTAGACATGGGAAGAAAGAGGTGCCAGAAGAGACCAAAAAAAAAAAGTCTTATCAAACTAACCTTATTCCCTTTTTTGGATTGTGTTACAGGATAAAACAATGTTTCCCTTCTATTTGGACTTAGAAGTTATGTAGCCTTAGGTCTAGGCATATGGCATCTTTATTTGCTTATTCATTCATTCATCTCTGGTAAACTCTGAGATGAGGAAGAGAACTTGTCATGGTTCTTCCAGAAGGGGGCTGCTAATGGCACTTTCAGAGTACATTATTAGGGAGAATAGATCTGGCTGGAAGGCAGAAGAGACCCTAACCAAGATGGCTGCTATCAAGTGATATCCACATGAAAATCTGGTTGGAGATTCTGGCTTATATTAGGAAGCTCTGTTTTGACCAGTAATAACTGGACAAATGACTTTTTAGCATGTCAAGAAATTGGACAGCCAGTCAGTTGCTAGGATTCAGGGAAAGGTAGGGTAGGGCTTGCCAATGCTTGGGAGTTGACAACTTTTTGGGTGAGGGAGCCAGAACTTGAGAACTACAAGAAAATCTCCACTTGGAGGAAGTAGCACTAAGTTGATTAAAGGAGAAAGGAACAAGCGTTTATTTAGTGCCTATGGTATGCAAGGCACTGTGCTAAGTGCTTTATAGATATTATCTCATTTAATTGATGTCACAGAAACAGAGGAGCTCAAAGATGGAAAGGATCTTGGGGCCACCTAAGTCTAAACCATCCCTACCATACATCTGCTGCTTCCTTGTTAAGTAGTCATCCACTTTATTTGGAAACATTTACTGAGGAAGAGCCCAGAGAGTCATCTCTGTTATTAAGTTTTTCTTTAAATCAAGTCTATTTGTTCCTGGTTCTTCCCACTGGGCTGAGGAACAGCAATCCTAACTCCATAGCCTTTTACCCTTTAAATATTGGACATTAATTATCATATCATTCTAAATCTCCTTCAGGCTAAACATACCCAGTTTCTTCAATAGATCCTCTGCTGGCATATTCTCTGAGCCCTTCACTCTCCTGGTAATCATCCTAGCTACTCTCCAGTTTTTGAATGCCTTTTATCTTTCCCCCTCTCCTCCCACCCTGAGGCAATTGGTATCAAGTGACTTGCCCAAGGTCACACAGCTAGTAAATGTCTGAGGCTGAAATTGAACTCAGGTCCTCCTGACTCCAATCTATCTGTTGTACCGTTTAGCTGCCCTGTCAATGTCTTTCTCTATGTTAACCACAATACTCCAGATGTGATCTGATAAAACCAGAGCACAGTAAGACTATCACTTCCCCAATTGTGGATTTGGATACTATGCTTCTCTCAAAGCAATTTAAGATCATCTCAACCTTTTTTTTTTTTTTGGAGGGGGGAAGGCAGGGCAATTGGGCTTAAGTGACTTGCCCAAGGTCACACAGCTAGCTAGTGTTAAGTGTCAGAGGCCAGATTTGAACTCAGGTCCTCCTGACTCCAGGGCCAATGCTCTATTCACTGTGCTACCTAGCTGCCCCAACCTTTTTTTAAAAAAAAATCAGTCATATCACAATGTTGACTGATATTGATCTTGTAGTCCACTTAAAACCTTCAGATCTTTTTCAGAATAATATCTAGCCACACTTCCCCAATCTTTTTTTTTTTTTTTTGCTTTTTGGAGGGCAGTTGGGGTTAAGTAACTTGCCCAAGGTCACACAGCTAGGTTTTTGTTTTGTGTGTGCATTATGTGTCTGAGGCCGTATCCGAACTCAGGTCCTTCTGACTCCAGGGCCGGTGCTCTACTCACTGCACCACCTAGCTGCCCCCACTTCCCCAATCTTAATAGCTATAATAGCTAACATTTATTAAGTGCCTACTATATTCCAGACTTTAAAAGTATTACCTCATTTCATCCTCACAACACCCTGGGAAAAAGGTCCTATTATCATCCCCAATTTATAGATGAGGAAAGTGAGACAAACAGAAGTTACACAGCTAATAAGTGTCTGAGGCTACATTTGAACTCAGGTCTCCCTGACTCTAGGCCTGGCACTCTATCCACTGCACCATCTAGTTGCCCCAAATGCAAGTGATTATGCCCATTTTATAAATGAGGAAACCAAGGATGATGGAAGTTAAGTGACTTGTCCAGGGTCACATACCTAGTTCTATATCTGAGGAAAGATTCAGACCCATTCTTGACTCCAAGACCATTACTCTCCACTACAACATGCTATGCCCACATTTTACATCCTAAGCTACTGAAAGAGCTTGCCCCTGTAATTGCTATGTCATGGTTTATGATCTTTGAGAAACCCTGTTGTAGGGAGGGAGGGCACACATTGTGTTGGTTTTCAAAAACAGGAGGAATGTGACTATTTTGAATTATAGGCTGGAGAGTCTGACCTTGGTCCCTGATAAAATTCTCCAAAATCACATTTTAAAATGATAGCATGAAGGTATACTTTGTGAACACTTAGAGAGGAACAGATCATTACTATAAACCAAAGGGAACTTTTTAAAAGCAAATCACTTCAGAAGAACCACATTTTCTTTCTTGACTGAGTCGCCAGACTAGCATAGCAAAAGGAATTCCATGGATTCTGTGATCTGAATTTCAACATGACAATTTTTTTAAAAACCACATCCTTGTAAGCAAGAAAGGTAGATGAGACCTGGATGATAGAAGAACAAGACTCTGGACTTACTCTCCTCCCACCACTCCACACACTGAGAAGATGGCTAGCTGTCTCTCTCTCCCTTGCCACCCCTCAGTCCTACAGACTCCTAGGGCCACCAATCAATCAATCAACCAACAAATATTTATGAAATATCTATAGCAGGAGTAGGGAACCTGCAGCCTCAAGGCCACATGTAACACACTAGGTCCTCAAGTGCAACCCTTTGACTGAATCCAAGGGCTGTACTTGAGGACCTAGAGGGCCACATGTGGCCTTGAGGCTGCAAGTTTCCCACTCTGATCTACAGTATGCTATGTGCCAAGCATTAGGGATTCAAAGACAAAAAAGAAATAATCCCTGCCTTTGAAGGGTTTACATTCTATTGGGGAAACAACATTTTGCATAAATAAGTATATACAAAACATATTGTGGTTGTTCAGTCATGTCCAACTCTTCATTACCCCATTTGGAGTTTTCCTAACAAAGATACTAGAGAAAGTTGCCATATCCTTCTCCAGTTCATTTTACAGATGAGGAAACTGAGGCAAATGGGGTGAAGGGACTTGTCCAGCACCACACAGCTCATATGTGTCTGAGGCTAGATTAGGAGTTCAGGTCTTCCTTATTCCAGGCCCCAGCTCTATCCATTGTGCCACTTAGCCAAACCATACACAAAATGTATACAAGATAAATTATTGCAGGCTAGATCACTAACAGCTGGGGGCAGGATCAAGAAAGGCTTTCTTTAGAAGATGGCACTTGAGAAGACTTTTGACATAAATAAAATGCTGCTACCACAGATGAAAATTTCTAGTGAGGCAGGCTTGTGTCACCAACACCCAGCATATCCTCTTCCTACTGTGTTCTCCCTCACTCATTGCTGACTTCCTTGACTTTAGAGCTTTGTTCCTAATACCTTTTGCTACTTCCTGTTGAACTCCTTGGATTTAATTACTCTGGCATCCTGTTTATTTTCTCCAATCATGATTTTTACTCAGCCTTTTTTTTTCCCCAGGAGAGTTTCTTGCCTTGGGTCCTGTTAATTGGCCCCTAGTTATGAGCATTCTTCAAACTCCATTCCTTACACAGAAGGCACAGAATTAACAGTGTGCATGTTTGTCAACTGCATTGATGACATAAAACTAAAAGGGGTAACTAATATATTAGATGACAGAATCAAGATTGATGGGCTATGATAGTAAGTAGAAGTTAACTAGATTAAATGTTATAACAATAAATCTTAAGTCCTACACTTAGATTTTTTTTAAAAAAGGGCAGTTACAGGATGGGCAAAAATGCAACCAAATTACAGTTCTTTGAAAAATTCTTTGAGCCTTTAGGGCTATGTGTCATGCAAATTCAATACGGGTCAGCAGTGTAATGTGTCTACCAAAGAAGCTTCAGTACATAGCACATATTAGGTACTTAAATTTTTGTTGGCTTGGAATCTTGAACTGCATTATTAGAAATATAATGTTCAGAGCAAGGAAAATAATGACCTTGCTGTACTCTATCCTGGTCAGGCCATATCTGGAATTCAGTGTCTCCTTGGTGCCACATGTTAGAATACGCTCTGATAATATCATCAATTCTAGAAAAGCAGAAGAAGATGTGAACTGAGCATGTTTCGTGAAAGCATTCAGTTCCCAAAATGTTCTAGGTCCAGTGCTAGGCTTTCAGGGTATAAGAATAAAAATTAAACAGCATTTAAGATGCAAATAAATGCAAAATAAACACAAAGAGATGCAAGGCAGTTTTAGGAGGAATTCCAGTAAGAAGTAACAAAATTCAAATCTACCAAACCACCTACAAAACACACAGCTAGGTGGCACAATGGATAGAGCCCAGCCTGCAGTCAGGAAGACCTGAGTCAGCTTTGGATACGTATTAGCTGTGTGATCCTGGGCAATTCACAATCCTTTTTTACCTCAGTTACCTTATTGGTGAAAACAGTTGGAGAAGGAAATGGCCAACCACTCCAGCATCTGCCTAGAAAACCCCAAATGGGCTCAAGGAGAGTTGGACATGACTGAAAAAACTAAACAGCAAAGATACTTAATTACATTTTACTGGGGTTATAGGCTTCTGAATTAATGCCAGGGAATAATAAATCCTCAGTTCCTTAAAATATCCAATGACTAAAGCAAAGAGCATGGGCTCAGGAAGAAAACCTAGGGAACCCAAGTTTAAATTCTGCCTTTGACCCTACTTGTATGGTGGGCCTCACTGTGGGCCTCAGTTTCCTCTATTGTAAAATGAAATCAGACTAGATGGCCTCACTGTGGGCCTCAGTTTCCTCTATTGTAAAATGAAATCAGACTAGATGGCACATTCCAGCTCTGCTCCTCTATTATCTGTCAAACTGTTTTACTTGGCAAAAGAATGGCCTCCCATAATTGTTCCCATGCTTGTTTCAACTCATCTGTCAGAACCTACATGCTTATCTATGTTTTTCTTCATATCTTTCCTTTCATTTATCTTTTTCTTGTGGTGGATGGGATCTATCAGTGGCCTCTATTACCTTATTGGTTTTTTTCAAAGTGCAGAATATCTGGCCAGAAATCAATGGCCAGCAATCATGGCTCTATTCCAGTGGGTCTTATTGTAGCTATATTCTAAAACAGTCTTGGGTCTGCATTTAATAGCACATTTCAAAACATACTGTTAAATGCAAATGGTTGGTGTACAGTCTTCACATTATTATGCCTGTTCCTTTAATCCATAGCATTGGAAAGAATGCTTCTGGCTGTTATGGGTTCTGTTGTTTCACTGATTGCCATCTGTACCTATTGTCAAGCAGCCTTTTCTTTATTACCACCTAGCCATCATTTTTAGTGGCAATCATTGGACCTTGAATTGCCACAACAAACCCTTCACACTGACTAAACAGCATGACTTACGTTAGACACCAATCACATAGTTTTATTTATACAATCTCCACTAAACTTCTGAGGATTTAATGGTATAACTCTGTGTTTCTACGTCTACATTTCCTTGCCTAGATTCTGAAAATCAGGGCTATATTCTGTCTTCTAAGTCTTAGAGCTATAGAGCTGAGACTATATTTGATTTTGTTTTGTTCTTGTCTGGATCTGTGATTTCATCAGTCTGGGGAACACCTGGTATAGAAATGTCCTCCATTAATGTGCGTCCCTTGGCTCTTCCATAACTTAGTCTTAGAAAGTTGCCTATGGCCCTAAAAATAACTTGCCCAGGGTCACATAGTATGTGTTAGAGTAGGATTTGAATCCAAAGTCTTCCTAATTTGGAAGCCAGCCTTATAACCACTATGTTGTGCTGCCTTTCATAATATTATTGTGATCTGTCTTGCTCTTCTTAGAATAACTTAGTTTCAAATTTATTATGCAAATTGTCAATGTTAACTACTCCTTTTCCACCTTCTTTTGTCATCATGACCTTTGGAATTTCAAGGAGTAAAATTCATATAATTTACTGTCATTAGCATTTAGATGTTATGAGCTATATGGGATTTCTAGGGCTGTACCTTGTCATTGCAGTATACCAAAAGGATGAGTGAATGTTATTGTATGTTCCACAGTGTGGAACTTCATATGATCCCTTCTACATAAAAAAAATTTCAAACAGTAATTTAAATTGTTTAATTATTAATAATAATCGATTATCAATTTATCTAATTGATTTTATTCTATTACCTATTATTAATTTATTGTTAATTATTAATGATAATTCAAATATTCAAATAGTAATACTGTTTCAAATATGTGACTGCACCCAGGCATCCGACATCTTTGATTCTTTAAGGAACTGAAGGTAACACAGCTCAAACATACAGATTCACAAACAAAAGGTGTTCTGCCCACACATGAACCAATATAAATGGCTCTGAGCCCTTGCCAACATTCAGCTTCTCCTGCTTTCAGACTCTATTTCTGCCACTGATTTTTGTGTTTTTATCTTATTCTGTTTCTTGGCTTCCACATTTTCCCAGATTTAAACCTTAGCCTAGACCCCACTCACTCTTTCAATTCCTCCTAGTTTTGATCCTGTCCTGACTAGCTCATGCACTCACTGCACAACAGAGGCATCAGGGATGCTCCACTCTCATGCATAACCCTTGTCCAGGTGGCTGCAATTTATGGGCTATTCTAAGCGGAGGTTGAAGTACCACGAAAGCAGAGTCCCCTTCTATAAGTGAAGGCAAGGCAAGTGGTGGGAAAAACTGCTAACTGTGGGGGTGAATCACTTCCTTAAAGATGAAAAACCACTGTGTCCATGGGCAAGCTGGCCTGCCTGTTCTCTTGCACTGTCACCTCGTGTCCTTCTCCACTCTCTATCCAGACTGGCTGCACCAGCACCTTAATTTGAGTTATTTTAGTCCTTCTCTCCTAGAAATATGCTGACACACAGTGGAAAATTGAAGAGTTAATGGCCAGACGCCCAGATGAGTGAGGGCTACCTAGAAGTTTTAGCCAGGAATTTAGTGCATGTTTTATTACTAGTGGGAGACTAAGTGAAGTAAGTAGGGAGGTCTGAGGGAGGAGGTAAGAACAGATATTAGATACAAATTGGGCAAAGAAAAGGCAAAATATTGAGAAAAATAGAGCTAGATAAGTCAAGTGAGGACACTTTGACAGGTGAGCCACAACTCAAAAACCATTAAGAAGATTGAAGTAGATTATATAGTTCCTGAGAAGATGAATTATTACCTGATGAGTTATAACTATCCATGACCTCTTTTTTTGAGTGATAAGATGTGTTTGTATCAAAAAATACCAGAAAATTTCAGAATCTCCCTAAATGTTATCCATGAGTTCTCAAAAGAGACTGATCCACACAAGAAATACCAAGTGAATGAAGAATGCCAAGAGTCTAGACTGATATGTTATTAAATGGAGATGACACAGAAATCAATGAAAGGACATCCAGGTATAAGAAGTTCAGGTCTGAGGCTGACCTTCTGGACTAAAGAGAGAGACAAATAACCTGTGCCTTCTCAGAAGGCAGAAGACCAGGTATTATCATAGATGTATCAAACCCATTGCTAGTAAATGAACCCTAATTGATCTAGCTGAAGGTCTAATGGGTGCAGAAGGACTATTGGGATCATGTGTTGGTTATACAAATTCAGGTTTTTGTAGAAGGGCATCTGTCTACAAGTTATGGTGTCAAACAACATAAATGATAATGAAGTTGAGCCAGCTAACAATTACACCCAGCAGATTTCTTATTGTTTGAACTACTGGGAAGTCTGAAGGCACTCTAATATGGACAATTCAATATAAACAATGATGGAGGACCCTAGTATCTTGAGATGGTAACTTTTCTTCAAGAATGGCTTTGGGGGAGGTGGAGCCAAGAGAGCAGAGAAAATCCAGGGAGTTGCCTGAGCTCTCCCTAGTTCCCCTCAAAACAACTTTAAATCAAGCCTCTAAAAGAATTCTTGGGTGACAGAAACCACAAAAAAGATAATGTGAAACAATTACCCAACCAAAGATAACTTAGAAAGACTGCAGGAAAGGTCTGTCTTACTGGAGTAAAAGGATAACACAGCCCAGCCCAGACAGTATCTGAGCAAGCCAGCCAGAAGGCTGTTTGCTACAGCACAGATCAGCAACCAAGGTCCTGAGGTCCTGGCTCAGCAGGTAAGTGGTACAGCAGGCCAACTGTGAGGTGTCCAGTCCTAGTATAATAGGCAAACTGCCAGTTACAGAACCCCCAACACAACGGGTGCAACTAAGTTGGGCCACCCCAGCACAGTGGGCAAGCCACCAGCCCCAGAGGTCCTGGCATAGAAAGCCAATGACCAGGCCCTTGGCCTCTAGCACCTGAAGGGACAATTCCCCTTCCCCCAAACTAAAAAAAGCCTTGACCATATAATACGACTGTGGTAACAGGAAAGATCAGAACATAACTTGAGAAGAGGACAATAGTGTTAAAATGCCTATACGCAAAGCCTCAAAGAGGAATATAAACTGGTCTAAAGCCCAAAAAGTCCCCTTCAAAGAGCTCAAAAAGGATTTTAGAAATTAGAGAAGTCGAAGGAAAAAATGGGAAAACAAATGAAAGTGATGCAAGAGAATCATGGAAAAAAAGTTAATCACTTAGTAAAGTAAGCATAAAAAATGTAAAAAAAAGATGTACAAAGTTGACTGAAGAAAACAACTCCCTGAAAAGTAGAATTGGTCAAATGGAAAAGGAAGTATAAAAGATCACTGAAGAAAATGATTGCTTAAAAATTAGAATTGAGCAAGTAGAAGCTAAGGATTCTGAGAGATCAAGAGTCAGTGAAAGAATGAAAAAAAGAAGAAAATGTAAAAGGTCTCATTGGACTGGAAAATAGATCCATGAAACATAATTTAAGAATTAATTATTGGACTACCTTAAAGCCATGATCAAAAAAGGGCCTAGACATCATCTTTCAAGAAATTATCAAGGAAAACTGCCTTGATATCCTAGAAGCAGAGGGTAAAATAGTAGTTGGAAGAATCCACTACCCACCTCCTGAAAGAGATTCCCAAAATGAAAACTCCAAGGAATATTATAGCCAAATTCCAGAATTCTCAGGTCAAAGAGAAAATACCATAAGTAGCCAGAAAGAAACAATTCAAACATCAAGGAGCCACAGTAAGGATTACACATGACCTAGAAACTTCCACATTAAAGGATCTGAGAGCATGGAATGTGATATTTCAGAAGGCAAAGGAGCTTGGATTACAATCAAGAATCAACTCCCCAGAAAAGCTGAGCATAATCTTTCAGGGGAAAAAACAAATATTCTATGAAATAGGGGACTTTCAAACTTTTTTTATGAAAAGAAAGTCTGATTTTCAAATACAAGACTCAAGAGAAACATAAAAAGAAAAACATAAAAGGAAAAAAAATTTATTCAATAAGGTTAAACTGTTTACATCCCAAGAGTTACTTGTAACTCTTAAGAACTCTATCTCTATTAGGTAAATTAGAAGGAATATACATAGATAGAGGGGTATACCTTATACCCATGTATAAGTTGATCTTGATGTGAGGATATTAAAAAATTAAGGGGCAGAAAAAAAAGATTGGACTGGAAGAAGAAGGAAGGCAGTATGAGGTAAATTATTTCACATGGAGTGAAAGCCTCTGAGTGAAGCCTCTTTTGCAGTAGAGAGAAAGAAGGGATAGGTGTGAGCATTGTTTGAACCTTAATCTCACTGTATTTGGCTCAAAGAGAGAATAACATGCACACTCAGCTAGGTATAGAAATCTATCTTGCCCTATAGGGATATGGGAAGGAAAGGAGATAGGAGATTTGGGTGCTAATAAAAGAGAGGGCAGATTGAGGGAGGTAGTGGTCAGAAGCAAAACACTGGTGAGGAGAGACAGGGTGAAAGGAGAGAGAGAAACGTGTAAATGGGGGAAATATGATGAAGGGAAATGCACAGTTAGTAATCATAACTGTGAATGTGAATGGGATGAATTCTCCCATAAAACATAAATGGATAGCAGAGTGGATTAAAAACCAGAATCCTACAATATGTTGTTTTCAAGAAAGATGTTTGAAGCAGATAGACACATACACACAGAGCAAAGGTAAGGGAGCAAAATCTATTTTTCTTCAGCTGAAGTTAACAAAAAAAAAAAGGCAGGGTTAGAAATCATGATCTCATACAAAGCAAAAGCAAAAATAGATCAAATTAAAAGAGACAAGGAAGGAAGAATGACTTTGGCTAATAGAGAGTCCTTTTCCTAGTAATAATTATATTATAGTACAGAGTAGATGGTAATATTTTGCACTGATCAGCTTGTATATGTGGGGTTAGGGTGTGGAGGAAGTCATCCTCATGGGAGAATGACACCCATTGTGATATTGGTTATGTGGGTCTCCATAATGATTGGCTACTGCAAATTCAAAAAATGACAACCAGGATTATGAGGATGTGTTGAAGGAACTAGGGATGTTTTGATAGCAGAAGAGAAGACTCAGGGAACACAGCATGTAATCTTAAACCATTTTTTGAAGGTCTGTCATGTGGAAGACATGGGGGCAGCCACATGGCTCTGTGGTTAGAAGTCTGGGCCTGGAATCAGGAAGACCTGGGTTCAAATCCAACCTCAGACACTTCCTAATTGTGTGACTCTAGGCAAGTCACTTAGCCTTGTTTACCTCAGTCTCCTCATCTGTATAATAAGCTAAAGAAGGAAATGGAAAACCATTCCATTATCTTGGCCAAGAAGACCCCAAATGGGGTCACGAAGAGTTGGACATAAATGAAATGACTGAACAACACATGGAAGAAGAATTGCATTTGTTTCGTTTTGTCTCAGAGGGCTTAAAGGAGTGATCATTGGAAATTACAGTTTCTTGAGAAAAAGTTCCTAATAATAACAGTCTGAAAGTAGAATGGGCTGACTCAAGATGATAGTTTTCCCCTCCATTGAGAGGAAAGGAAGGAGGGAGGAAACATTTATTAAACTCCAGGCACTGTGCTAAGGTCTTATAAATATTATTTTGATCCTCACAAGTCTGTGAGGTGGGTACTCTTATTACTCCCTTTTTTATGGTTAAGGAAACTGAGACAGAGAGGTTGAATGACTTGCCCAGGGTCACATCTCTAATAACTGTCTGATATTTGAATTTGGGGATTCCTTCCTTCAGGTCCAGTCCTCTATCCACACTTCTATCCACTCTTCAAGTACAGTCTGGATGACCATATTGCATGTGTTATTGTGGGAATTGCTTTCAGGTATCAGTTGGACTTGGAATTACCTTAGAACTCTAAAATTCTGTAATTCTATAATCTGGGCTTATTAAGGTAGGAGCCGAGGTGAAGCAATTCTTTGATAATTTTACAAGCTTTCTTCCTCTTTTGTCTGTTGGAAAGCCTTGATATCCTTTATAAGATCATGGAATAGCACCATCAGAACAAAGAAACTGGGAATAAAGTAAGAGTAGTGCCCCCATGCCCCAGCTGAGGAATTGCTTTACTGCTTTCATAGAAGCAGAGATGTTTTCTCCTCCACCAGCCTCTCTTCCTTCTGTGGATCCATGGGAACTCTCCTCTGACAAATTGTGTGCTCCAGGAATTCCATTAGCTCCTTCTAAAGTTGGCATTTCTCTAGTGTGGCAAATAACCAGTGCTAGTGGTTGTCTTAGATATCTTTGAGACATTAGACAGGGATCTGGAAATAAGAGAGATCCCTGAGATTCATCACTTGGTAAATCACTATGAATGCTTAGCTGGTTTTTCTTGTGGTGACATTTCTGACACCTTCTGCTTAAAACCCTAAGGATCAGATGGATCATGAAGCCATAGTGAAAATTGAGGTCAGGAGAGCTGGTGGGTTCTGTCTTCATGGGTGGGTTCTGTCTTCCCTGAGCTGCCCTCTGCCCTTAGGGAGCTATTCTTCCCCTTCTGTATGGATAGAAGATTGGTGGGAAAGGGAACAGAGGCTACTAAAAACCACCCAGTTTTTTAAAACTATTAACAAACTTTCATTTGATTGTTGATAATGTAAATTTGAAAAACTTGGCCAATGATCAGTGAAGGGACATAGTATTGAGGGTGACAATGAATTATCACAATCTGGATATCCTTACTATGAATAAAAAAAATGAAGTGACTACTACACAGAAGGATACTTCTCAGGTACTTGATGGAGAGGCAAATAATCAATAATAGTTGATAAGCATGATAAATATCTATTATCTCTTATGTGTCAAGCAGTGTGCCAAGCTAGAAATGAAAATAAATAGACAATCCCTGTCCTGAAGGATTGTTGTTCAGTCTTTTCAGTTGTGTCCAGCTCTTTAAGACCCCATTTGGGGTTTTCTTGACAAAGATACTGGAGTGGCTTGTCATTTCCTTCTCTGGCTAATTATACAGATGAGGAAACTGAGGCAAACAAAAGCCAGGATTTGAACCCAGGTCTTCTGACCCCAAATTTTGAAAGTATGCTGCAGCCCAACTAGATAGAAAGCAAAAAGAGATAAGGAGTTTGAGAAACAAATGACAAGCCTGGCACAGAGGTATTTTATAGTGTTGATGAAACATTTTAATTACCTAGAAATTTGCTTGAGTGCTCTTTCTCCAGAAATGAAAGAATAAAAACCTGTCTTGGCTAAAAGCAGCTAGTAGATTCTTGGCTTGAAGCCTTAATGATAATTTCATCCTTCAAAATGGGAAAATTCCATTTTGTTTCTGATTCTTAGCAAGAAAGAAGGTTTGGTTGCTGGGATATAAATTATGGAAACCCAGGGAGGAAATGACCTCTCTATCTTAGATTTTATGATAGAAAAGGAGGAGAGCCAGCAATTATCTGACTTTTACTCTGGATTTTTGAGGAGCAGATTTCAAAGTTTTCAGAGAAGCATTCTCATGTACTAAAATTGTATGGGCAAGTTTACCTAGGAAGGATGGAAACCTCTTAAGAATAAAATTCTGAAGACACAAAGGGTAACAATTATCTTGAGAAGGAAAGAAGAATATTGTTTAAATAGACTATTGTGAATATCTGGGGAACTCATCAAATACCTTTTTTTAACTTGGCAAAGAAAAAGAAATTGATTATATTTTGATAGGAAATTATGTTATTGTTAGAGGTATAATACTGATGTGGAAAGAACACTAGATTTGAGGCAGAGACTCTGTATCCAAAACTTGTCTATCCTCACTGTCCATGAGACTTTGGGCAAACCACTCTGGATCTCATCTTCCTCATCTGTAAAATGAAGATGTTAGATTGGCTGACCAGTGAGGTCCATTTCAGCTGTAAATTTATGATTCTCTGATGTGGGACTCGGACCTGAATCAGATATCTCTAGCCAGACCACTAACTCAATAAATTAAAGCTCAAAGTTAGTTCAAATTAACTAATTCAGATAATTCAACTAGAATAAAGAAGAGAAATAAGAAAAAGACAATGCATAATTCAAAAGCTACACTGTCTAGAGAAATTGCTGACAAAAACCACAACAAAATGGGACATGGACAGAAAATAAGGACGTAGACACTGATCAAAATCACTTCAAATGGAAATTTAACCTCTATAAATCAATTTCTCTGACTAGGAGGGAAAAAAAACCCTAAAAAGTGCTTTAATCAGAAAATATTTGTCTGCCTACACAAGCAGAGAGATGGGATAGATGAAGGCAACGCTGGTCTATAGTTATCAACTTGCGCATAACATCTACAGAGAAGGATGGCCGAAGTTCATGAGTAGTGTTGACTCAGAAGTCAGAGAAAAGCAGGGGAGCAGAAAATTGTTTTGAAAAAAAAAATCAGGCAGGGAAAACTACTAAACAATGTCATCTAGTTCATTTAAGGAGGTAGAACCCCAGACAGGATTATGTACCCATATGTGTAGGTATATGTATACCTGTTTTAGGTGATGTTGCTTAGTTGTTTTGCCTGGCTGATTTTTCAAACACACACATACACACACACACACACACACACACACACACACACACACACACACACACACCCTTTTCACTCTCGAGGAAAGTGGAACCACTACCCTTGAATCCTGACATTACAATCCCAGATGTGTTTGCAATGAAGATAGACAAAACACTGAAGAAAACAAAGAGGAGGAGCAAGGTTTAGAAGCAAGAGAAGGTTTACAGCAGATTTACACGGAGGAGATACATGCTGGAAGTGACACAGCTATGAGTGTGTTGAGGCATTGATTCACAGGAGGAGAAGGGAAAGGGAGAGAAAGGCATAAGAAAAACCTTGTCTGCTGTCCACTTTCTTATCTGAACAAAATTTTTATGAGACAAATATAAATGTATATCAAGATATCCTTGATGACAATATTAGGAATGGGATAGGCAGACTTGTAAGTTATAGTCTCTGTGCCTCAGTTTCCCCATTTGTAAAATAAGAATGATAAAATAATAATAGAACTAAAATAATAATACCACCTACCTTCCAGAGGTGTTGAAATTACAAATCTATTATGTACAACTTGCTATTCTTCTTAAATATATAATAAAGTTATCATATAAATTTCTTTTCCCCCTTTTTTTCTCCCTCCACCTTCACTAGAGATGGCTAACATTAGACACAAATATGTGCATGTGTGTGTATATACACACATATGTATGTATATGTAAAATAATTCTGTACATATTTCTATTTTTCACTTCTTTCTCTTAAAGGTTGAAAGCTGCAGAGTGGAAGAAATTGCAAGTTGCATCAGTGGAAGAAATTTCCTTAAGTAAATTTCCTTATACATAGACATACGTAGTATGTTGAAGGATTGTGTGACTCCCCATGGAAATCTGGCCCACACTCTGTGAAAATCTATGTCTCTTTACTAATGAAATCACAGGTTTCTCCCCAAATATTTTTTTTTTTTACCATAGACCTCTACTATACCATCAAATAACTGACTGAGAGACACAGAGAACACAAGCTCCCACCAGGCTTCCTGTTTGCTGACTACAAAAATACTTTTGATGTGGTAGAGCAAAACAGTTCCTGAAAGGCTTTCTTCTTACAATGTGTCTCCCATGAATATGTCAAAATCATACAAGGTTCCTTGAAAACTATAATGGTAGAGTTAACTTTGTTCAACTACCCTCTGATCATTAACATCAGGGGAGATAGAAAACAGAAAGATGTATTCTTGCCAAAGGGTCTACAATTGAAAAGACCCAGTGCAGAGTCCAAACTGAAGAGAGCCCCTGAAGGTGGTAAAATTCTTCAGATGTTCCTGGTTGCAGGTGACATTGTGCTAACTGTACAAAAGCCCCTGAACAGTGCAGAATCTCATCAACAGGGTCTGCCACCACTCAAAAGGGTTTGACTTACCAGCCACCCAGTGCTAAAACAAGTAGATGAAAAATACTGGTTGTTTAGAGGATTACATGCAGATAGATGCACAACCAACCCATTTAGGTTTGTTGTTGTGGTTGTCGTTTTAATATACACACAAGACCAAGGAAAGAAATGCAGAACAAATACAAAAGTTGGCAAGGTCCATTGTTTTCTTCAGTAATTTTTTGGTGTCTCCTTTACCAAGTTGTGACTTGTTTTTCATGATTTTCTTGATCACTCTCATTTCTCTTCCCGATTTTCCCTCAATCTCTTTTACTTGATTTTCAAAATCCTTTTTGAGCTCTTCCATGGCCTGGGACCAATTCACACTTTTCTTGGAGGCTTTGGATGTAGGAGCTTTGATTTTGTTGTCTTCTTCTGACTATGTATTTTGATCTTCCTTGTTACCGTAGTAACTTTCTCTAGTCAGAGGTTTTTTTTGTTTGTTTGTTTCTGTTCTCTCATCTTCCCAGCCCATTAGTTGACTTTAAGTCTTTGTTAAAGTAGGGCTCTGCTTCCAGGGTGGCATGCACACTGCCCCAAGCTTCAGGGTTTTTTGCAGTTTTTCAGAGATACTTCTAGGTAAGTAAGTTTTCAGTTCTTCCAAGGTGGTATGATCTAAGGAGGGGTATTTCCTACTTTCCTGGCCTGTGCTCTCGTCTGTGAGTGACCACAAGCACTCTTTTCTGCACTGGAACTATGAGGACAGTCCCCCTCCACTGTGGCTGCAATCTCTGCTATGCTAGTGCTCCTTCTCACCATGGGACTGTCACCCAGAACTGGATCCATACCTGAATTTGGTCAAAGCAAGAGAGTCCTGCCTTAGGGCTAGCAAAAAGACCCCTGTAAAATCCTTCTGAGGAGCAGTTTGACCCCCTTACTATCTGTGGCCTGAGAGCTCTGGAAACAGCTACTGCCACTGTCACTGCTGATTTAATCACTCCCAAAGTCTGCTCCTGGTTCCCAAGGCTGGGGCTGAACTTGCATAACCTGCGCTGGACAGCCCTCCACTCTTATCCAGGTGTGACAGACCTTTCCTGATGAGTTCTAAGTTGTCTTTGCCGTCTGTGGGTTGAGAGGTCTGGAAGCTGCCATTGCTGTCAGTGATTCAGTCACCCTGAAGCCTGCTCGGGTTTTCTGGGGCCCAGTCCGTGCTTTCACAGCCTACACTGGATAGCATTCCTCTCTCACCCTGGTGTACAGACCTTTCCTGCTGACCTTCCAAGTTGTCTTGGGCTGGAAATTTGCTTCATTCTGTCTTTTTGTGGGTTCTACTGCACTAGTATTTGTTTAGAGTCATTTTAAAGGTATTTGGGGGGCTTGGGGGAGATCTCAGGTGAGTGCCTTCCTTTGCACTGCCAGCTTTGGCAAAGTCCTTTAGGAATAGTGTCAGGAGTGCTAAACCTAAGAATGAACTAAGGCTAGAGAGAAAAGACAGGATAGCAAAAAAGAGAGGTCTTTGGGTTCTTGTTGTTTTTTATTAAGCTACAATGGGAACAAGGGCAGGTAGGTGGGGAAGGAGTACCAAAGAAAATTCAATACTTTTGCTCAGAGTAAATTGGATAATAGTGCCTGACTAGAAAGAAAGAAGGTATTGATGTGCACTTCTTACTTAATTTTGTTTTTCTCTGCCAAGGAGGATAAATGACCTTCAAAATGGAAGGGACAGAATAACAATAACAAGTGTGGAATGGGTACCTAAGAGAGTTAAGGGGCAGGGAAGGAGCATTTATACTGTACCTTCTATATACCAGACATTATGTTAAGCACTTCTTATAATTATTATCTCATTTGAAGAGCAGCTAGGTGGAGCAGTGGATGGAGCCAGGCTTGGAGTCAGGAAGACCTGAATTCAAATCAGTCCTCACTAGTTGTGGGACCCTGAGCAAGTCACTTAACCCTGTTTGCCTCAGTTTCCTCATTTGTAAAATGATCAGGAGAAGGAAATGGCAAACTGCTCCAGGATCTTTGCCAAGAAAACTCCAAATGGGATCACAAAGTGTCAGACACACCTGAAATGACCACACAACAACAAAATTCTCATTTGATCCTGACGACAGCCCTGGGAGGTAGATACTGTTATTAGTCCCATTTTACAGTTGGGGATGACAAAGCAAGTGAGTGACCAAGGCTGGATTTGAATTCAATTCTTCCTGACACCTGACCCAGCACTCTCCCCACTGTGCCACCAGTTGCCTCTGTCCAGAAGGTAAATAGCAGCTCTTGATGATATAAGGGTCAGTGTCAATTGAGTTAATCATTTAAATCATCCTGCTCCACTTAAAATAACTAACAAGATGTGATGCCGGAACTTAGAATCTTTGCAGCCAGTTTTTCTGATAAAGGTATCATTTCTTAGGCATAAAAGAAACATTCAAACTTATAAGAAGAGCCATTTCCCAACTGACAGTCAAAAAAATATAGAGATCCTTCTTGAGGAAAGAAATTCAAGCTATCAATAGTCATATGAAAACATTTTTAAAATTACTATTAATTAGAGAACTGCAAATCAAAGCAACTCTGAGGTTCTACTTCACACCTGTCAGATTGACATAGGTGACCAGAAAGGAAAATGACAATTATTGAAGAGGCTGTCAGAAAACAGGCATATTATTGCACTGTTGGTGGACCTGTGAATTGGCCCAGCCATTTGGAACTAGGTTACCAAAGTTACTAAAGTGTGCCTACCCTTTGACCTATCAACACCTCTACACACACACACACACACACACACACACACACACACACACACACACACACACACACTTTCACCTTAAAGCTACTATCTCTGGAGAAGATAAAATATTCCTCAATTTAAAACAGAAAGTTAGAATAATCTATGAGGTCAATGAGCCAAACTTATTCCTGGAAAAATTTTTGAATGTATTATTAAAATTATTTCTAGGGAACATCTAGAAATGATCACAGAGAGCCAGCATGGCTTCCTTAAGAACAAGACTTGCCAGATTAAGCTCATTATCTTTTTTTTTCAAGTCAACAAGCATTAATTAAGCCCTTACTATGTGCCAGGCACTATTTTAAGCACTGGACAGAGTTGGGAGTTTTCTGATAATTACTAGACTAGCAGATCAGGAAATGCTGTAGAGATATAGTTTGCCTAGATTTTTTTCTAAACATTTGACTTTTATAGAAAAAATACAGAGATGTATGTTAGATGATGGCATAACTAGATCAATTTTGAACTGGTTGAATGATCAGACCAAAGATCAGTCCCTAATGGTTTGATGCCAATCTGTAAGAATGGTCCTTAAGAAGAGAAAACCCTGTAAAATCTCCAGACATATGTCCTTGACCCTGTGCCATTTTTATGAAGGTGCTGGATAAAGACATAAAATTTGACGATGACACCAAACCGAGAAGGAAAATCAAGACTTTCATGTGAGAATTCAAAAAGATGTAGAACATTAGGCTGAATTTAGATGTTGAAATTTATTTTTAATGTATTTATTTTAAAGTTTAGTTGATATCTTTTTTAAAAATACATCATTCTGCTCTAACCTTTTCATTGAACCCTTTACTCTAAAAAGGAAAAAAAACACACTGACAATAAAGTCATCCAACAGTGATCATAGTTAAATGGGATAAATTAATTTTATATATGCATAGGTCACTACATCTCTAAAAGGGACAAACTGTTTTGTCATAATTTCCTTAGAAACGACTTATCACTTATGATTAATCTGAGTTCAAGTGTCATTAGTGTTTTTTATTCAAGCTATTGGTATATATTTTCTCCTGATTCTGCTTATGTCAATTTGTATCTGTTTATATAAATTTCCCATACTTTTCTGAATTCATCATATTTATATATTACTATTATAAGGGAATATTCCATTAATTCATATACCACAACGTGTCCAGCCATTCTACAACTGATAGATATTCCTCCGCCCCCCCCTCCCCCCGTTTTTTAGTTTTTGGCTACTATAAAAAGTGCTACTATGAATATTTTTGTATCTATAGGAAATTTCTTACTTGTTTTGATGTTTTTTTCTCATATATATCAAATGCCATATGGTATTATTGGGCCAAACAATTTCATAACTACTCTTACATAATTCCAAATCATTTTTCAAAAAGATTCAACCATTATGAACTGATCCAACCATTTTGGCAAGCAATTTGGAACTGTGCCCAAAGGGCTATAAAACTGTATACCCTTTGACCCAGCAATACTACTTCTAGGTCGTTATCCAGAAGAGATCATAAAAGTGGGAAAAGCACCCACATGTACAAAAATATTTATAGCAGTTCTTTTTGTGGTAGCAAAGAATTAGAAATTAAGGAGATGCCCATCAATTGGGGGAATGGCTGAACAAGTTACAGTATATAAATGTAATGGGATACTATTGTTTCATAAGAGATGATGAGCAGGCAGATTTCAAAAAAACCTGGAAAGACTTGAGCTGATGCTGAGTGAAGTGAGCAGAACTAGAAGAACATTGCACACAGTAACTAATAGCAACATTATTTGATGGCCAACTTTGATAGGCTCAGCTCTTCTCAGCAATGCACTGATCTAAGACAATTCCAAATGACTAAAGATGGAAAATGCTATCTATATCCAGAGAACGAATTATGGGTTCTGAATGCAGATCAAAGCATACTATTTCTCCGTTTTTTGTGTTTTTTTTTCTTTCTCATGATTTCTCTCTTAGGTTCTGATTCTTCTTTACAACATGAATAGTGTGGAAATATGTTTAATATGATATATATATATATATATAGATATATATAGATATATATAGATATATAGCCAATATCAAATTGCATGCAATCTTGAGGAAGGGGGAGGCAAGGGAGGGGAAAAAATTTAGAACTCAACATTTTATAGAAGTTAATGTTGAAAACTAAAAAGAAAGGAAGGAAGGAAGGAAGGAAGAAAGAAAGGGAGGGAGGGAGGGAAAGAGGGAAAGGGGGAGAGAGAGAGAGAGAGAGAGAGAGAGAGAGAGAGAGAGAGAGAGAGAGAGAGAGAGAAAAGAAAGAAAAGAAAGAGAGAAAGAAAGTCTCGACCATTTCATATCTACAACAAAAATGTGTTAGTGAGAACATTTTCTAAGAGTCTCCCCTGCACTGACTTTTTCAATTTTTTATGTGTTTTTTTTTTTTGATACCTTGAGGGATATGAAGTTCAGCATTAGAGTTTTGTTTTTTTTAATGTGCATAATGGCTTAGTCAACAAAGTTGGATTCAGTTCCTGCTTTTGACACACACTGGGTCTATGACCAGTCATAGAACCTCTTAATCTCTTAGTAGGAAATTCTCTAAGACTATTAATTGCAGTGAAGTGTCAACTTACACTAGTATAGGGAGTTTACAAATATAAAAGTTCCTGACATCAGTGAAATAAAAGGTCCTAACCTTCTCTAATTATTAGCAATTTGGAACAATTATTCATATGATTGTATATGCATACACACATATATGTACACACAAATATAAATATATATATATGTATTTGTCAGTTCCCTATACATATTATATCAGACTCAGATATATTTGATGCAAATTTTATCTCCTAATTTTTCTTAATGATACGACATTTCTATTTAGCTCCATTTCATTTGGAACTTTTTGTGGTAAATGATCTAAAATGTTGGTCTAAATCTAATTTCTGCTCTGGGAGATAAAACCAATATATCTTGCATATGACAATATGCTCCAAATGGTTATGATATAAAAGGTCACATAATTCACAAATTAGAGACATAGAATGACACACCTTTCACAATCATGGATTGGGAAACGGTTCTTAACCAAACAAGAGATAGAAAAGATCATAAGAGATAAAATAAATAATTTTGATTGCAAAAATTTTGAAATTTTATGTACTAATAAGATCAGTGTGATTAGAATTAGAAGGACTAATTAGAATTAGAACAGTTAACTGGGGGAAATCTTTGTGATAAACTTCTCTGATAAAGATCTGATATCCAAGATATATAAAGAATTTATTCAAATATATAAAAGTAGGAGCCATTTCCTAATAGACAAATGGTCAAAACATATGAATAGGCAATTCTCAAAAGATGAAATGTAAGCTATCAAGAAACATAGGAAGAAAATTTCCTAATTACTAATAATAAGAGAAATTATGAATTAAAACGATGTGAAGCTCCCTTTCATATCTATCAGCAAGGCAAGGATGATAACATCAGGAAAATGAAAATTGTTGGAAGATTCATAAAAGGATAGGAACACTAATACATTGTTGATAATTTTGTAATGTGGTCAATCCAGTCTGGAAAGCAATTTGCAATTATACCAATTATGCACCTTTGATCCAGTGATACCACTAACAGGAATATACTCCAAAAAGAGCAAGTGCAAAAAGAAATGTCCCATGAGTGCAAAATATTTGTAGCAGCACTTTTTGTTGTAGTAATGAACTATGATATTTCCCCTAAACTGAGGGAAAACTTTAAAAAAATGGTATATGAATGTTATGGAATATTATTGTCCCAGAAGAAATGATGAAAATGTTGAATCCCAGAAACACAGTAAGTCTGTGTGAACTGATGTGAAGTGAACAGAACCAAGAGAACAATTTACACAGTGACAACAACACTGACAGAAAAAAAAAAAACAGCTTTGAAACACTTATGACCTCTAATCAACATAATGGACAAACATGACTGGAGAAAACCAATATTATAGCATATCACTTCCTGGCGGAGAATTGATGAATTCAAAGTGCAGAATGATACAAATCATTTTTTGATATGACCAATGTATACATTTGTTTTGCTTGATTCTGCATATTTGTGACAGGAAGTATTGTTTCAATTATATTTATGAATCTGAGGAGAAAAAGAATTTAATGGAATGATTCCACCAAAAAAGAAAGAAAAGAGGGTTATTGAAGCATTTTTTTTAATGCACAGAAGGGAACAGAGATAAACAGAGCAGTTTTGAAACTTACATGTTGATTTTTTAAATCTAAGTTTTTTGTAATAGAAAATCATAATGGCCAATCAATGAGAACCAGAGTGAATCTGGCTTTGAGGGATAGTCTTTAAGAAAGAAATCTAGCCAGTGAACCCCAAGAAAATTAGATAGGTTTCAACCATCAAAATTTCTCTTCCTTTGGGCAGAACACTTTCAGGTAAGGTCATGGCACCCTGTATGGGAAGGGAGGGAAGGGGGAAAGAGGAGAAGAAAGAGGACAGGAGTTTTATGACTGGAACTGGTCAGTTGGGTCCCCAACTGTGGCAGCTTGGATTAGTCACAGGTTGTGGTTCATTCTCTGTTCTCAAAGAGGACCAGGACATCAGGAAGATGATGGCATGACTTGTGAATGAATTGGACTTAAGTGAGGGAGGGTTACTAGTGTAAGTTGACACTTCCCTGCAATTAATAGTCTTAGAAAATTTCCTACTACTAAGAGATTAAGAGGTTCTATGACTGGTCATAGACCCAGTGTGTGTCAAAAGCAGGACTTGAATCCAACTCTGTGCCATTTAATGTGCCATTATGCACATTAAAACAACTCTAATGTTGAACTTCACTCAAGGTATCAAAAAAATTATAAAAAATTGAAAACAATCTCTTCCCATTCTTCTTGTATATAAAATTTCATGTTTGTTGGTGTTTATCAAAGTCAGAATAACAATAATTAAAATTTGTTTAAAATATGTAAAAGCCTAATTTCTGCCAAACTGCTGTCCAGGTTTCTCAATTCTTTGTTGTGATTGTTATTTGATTGTTTCATTTGTGTCTGACTCCTCTTGACCCCATTTTGGGTTTTCTTGGCAAAGATACTAGAGTGGTTGACACTTTTTTTCTCCAGCTCATTTTACAGAAAAGGAAACAGAGGCAAACAAGGTTAAGTGACTCACCCAGGGTCACACAGCTAGTAAGTGTCTGAGGACAGATTTGAATACAAGAGGATGAGTCTCCCTGACTCCAGGCCCAGCATTCTATTTTCTCAGTAATTCTTGCCAAATAGAATTCTCCCCCTAATTGTCCCTACCCCCTTCAATAGTTTATATTCTTAGGTTCATCAAATACTGCTATATTCTATTGCTTTTGACTCATACTGATTGAATATATTTCACAGATCTACTTTTCCTTTTGGTTTAGTAACTACCAGAAAGTTATAGTGTAATTTAAGATATATGTTCAAATCAGTTTGGAAAGCAATTTGGAATTATACCAATTGTGTACCTTTGATCCAGTAATGCCACTAACAAGAATATACTCCAAAAAGAGCAAGCACAAAAAGAAAGGTCCCATTAGTGCATTTGTTTCTACAAATGAATTTTCCTATTATTATTTTGCTTTTTGTAGGGGGGAGGGCAGGATAATTGGAGTTAAGTGACTTGCCCAAGGTCACAGGGTTAGTAAGTGTTAAGTGCCTGAGGCTGGATTTGAACTCAGGTCCTCCTGACTCCAGGGCTGGTGCCCTATTCACTGTGCCACCTAGCTGCCCCAAAATTTCCTACTATTTTAACTAGTTCTTTAAAGTACCCTTGAAAATTTGGCATAGAACTAAATCAATAAATTAGTTATCTAATATAATTATTTTTATTATATGTACTAATTATGGACAGTTGTACAAATTGTACCAATTCTACTTGGAGAAATATTATCATTTGTCTTTGTTTATTTCTGCTAAATGTTCTGTTTTGTGCATGTGTATGAATACAGAGATATATGTATGTATATACACATATTTGGTGCATATATGTATAAAGGGTGTGTGTGTGTGTGTGTGTGTGTGTGTGTGTGTGTGTGTGTGTGTGTGCGCGCGTGTGTGTGGTTTTGATGAGGGATGGGTAATAGGTTCTACCAGGGACCTTGATCCTTATCAGTGACCAGAAACCCTGCAATTCAGTCTGGAAAGAATCACCAGGCTCAAGGAAACTTGGAAGCTGAGATTGTAAAAGTTTATTGTTATGCTGTACAGCACAGCAGGCAAGGGTTCTTAGGGAACCTGCAATTTACAGAAATCACAGGTATAGTTTTAAGGAATCAGGACAGTAAATCAGGTGTCAATTATGCTAACTAGGTGAGTAAGGGTGGGATTAGGGAGGAGTTAAGGAGTGGTCAGTGCTTAAAGGAATATGTACTTTTAATATCAACTGTGCAGGTGTATTGCCCATAATTCACTGGGAAATAGCCCAAGGGGGGGCTACCTGGAGGTGTGGTTTTAGGCCTGAAATGTCACTAAGTCAGCCATCCGGTCACAGTCAACTGAGGAGTGCCCAGTCTGCCACCCATCAATGTCAAGTTTGACAAGATGGATGATGGGAACCAAGGCTAACGGAGACTCAGTATGGGTATAATTGGCTAAGGAGTTAAGCTATAGATAGGGCACTGAAGGATTCATGGTGCAGCTGGCCACTCTATTAAGGGAAATAACATTTGCCTAAGCTAAAATGTTTATAGATAGTTTAGTGAAGGATACATAAGTAGCTTGTTATTGTTCCAAGCAGAGATAAACAGTTCAGGAGCTGTTGCTGGACAGAGTACTGGCAGGGGGAAGGGGCAGAGTTAATTTGAGACTGGGTGGGGGAAGTGTAATTTTACAGACTGGTTTTACAAATTGATTTTACAGACATAGACTGATGTTACAAACATAGATCCAAGCACCCCATCAGTTTGTCTTTCATTCTCAAAGAGGACCATGACATCAGGAAGATGATGCCATGACTTGTGAATGAATTGAAATGAGGCAGGGCTGTGCAAAGTCACCAGCCTCACTTTCTCCTCTAGAGTCATCTATTAAACTCACTTCTTAAACAGGCCTAAGCACTGAATGGGCATTGCCTGACCTTAGGTTAAAAAGGCCAAGGCCTCCCACAGCCTCCTGGGCCATCTTCAGTCATATTGACCTATATCTGGCCACTGGAACCAGAATACATCTTCCTGATGTCCTGGTCCTCTTGGAGAACAAAGAACAAACCACAACCTGTGACTGGTCCAAGCTGCCACAGTTGGGGACCCAACTAACCAGTTCCAGTCAGACAACTCCTGTCCTCTCCCTTCCCCTCCTTCCCCCTTCCTTCCCCTCCCATACAGGGTGCCATGACCTTTCCTGAAAGTGTTCTGCCCAAAGGAAGATAAATTTTGATGGCTGAAACTTACATAACTAATTTTCTTGGGGTTTACTGGATTTCTTTCTTAGAGACTGTCCCTCAAAGCCAAATTCACTCTGGTTCTCATTGATTGGCAAACAATAGGACCCTGCCCAGTCACCACATGTTTATTTTTTAGGCCCTGCCAGCTGGAGTGAATGTAAATAGTAATTGTTTCTCTTTCAGTCAACAGCCCTGAGGGTCTGCACCTCCCAGTTTGATTTTTTTTCTTTTCTTTTCTTTCTTTCTTATTTTTGATTAAAGGGGCCATCCCTTGACTCACTTCTTAAACAGGCCTAATCACTGAATGGGCATTGCCTTACTCAAAGTGAGAACTTGGAAAGACCTTAGCTTAAAAAGGCCAACATCTCCCACTGCATCCTGGGCCATCTTCCATAGTCCTGATCTATATGTATAAATACAACCATATACCTACAC
Organism: Gymnobelideus leadbeateri; assembly: GCA_011680675.1. Taxonomy (NCBI): domain Eukaryota; kingdom Metazoa; phylum Chordata; class Mammalia; order Diprotodontia; family Petauridae; genus Gymnobelideus; species Gymnobelideus leadbeateri. The sequence goes on along the minus strand of WOXC01011044.1, from coordinate 358,879 downwards.
ATGCGTGTGTGTGTGTGTGTGTGTGTGTGTGTGTGTATATACACATATACACATATATAAAATAGTTGATATCTGAAAGTAGGGATCTTATTTCTTTTTTGCTAATATTCATAATTTTAATTTCTCTCTTACTGCTAGAGTTAGCATTTCTGGAAGTATATAAAATCACACTGGGTCGAGAGGGCATCATTGTTTTGTATCTGTGTTGTTGAGTTGTTCCTGTCATGGCCAACTCTTCATGAGCCCATTTGGGGCTCTCTTGGCAGAGAAATACTAGAGTAGTTTGCCTTTACCTTCTCCAGCTCATTTTACAGATAAGGAAACTGAGGCAAAGATGGTTAAGTGACTTGTCCAGAGTCATACAGCAGGTATGTGTCGGAGGTCAAATTTGAACTCAGGTCTTCCTGACTCCAGGTCCAGCATTATATCTACTATACCACCTATCCCCCCTGTGCCACCTACCCTACCTGAATGGGAAATCTTTCAGTGTTTTGTTGTAGGTAATATTCACTTTTGGTTTTAAAAATGAACTTTTGATTATATTGAAGACTTCTATACCTGCGCTTTTTATGAATCTTAATATTCATGAGCATCATATTTTGTAGAGGATTTTTTTCTCTGTTGATATAAACATTTGGTTTTTGAGGTTTACATGACTAATTGTGTCAATCCTTTACTCCATGTTGAATGAGCCTAGAATCTCTGATATAAATTCAACCTGGTCAACCTGAATAATTTTTTGGATATGTTGCTTTAAATTCTTTGCTAGGTTTTTTTTTTTTAATTTCTGCTTCAATATTCATATTAGTAAGATTATAATCTAACAATTCTCTTCCTCAGCTTCATAATTTTCTGGGTTGGGATCAGGATCATATTTGCCTCAAAAATAGCTTGTTACCATGTCTAGTTTCTTGATTATTGAGAAGAATTTTTGTGACATAGATATTAATTACTCTTTAAATATTTGGTATCATTTACTTGTAATTTAGCATCTATACTGTTTCCTATTCCCTTTGGCATTTAAATTGAAAATTTGTATAGGTAATCAGTCCTTTAACTTCTCAGTTTCGATGGCATAAAATTATAGTGATTGAAAGATGATTATGAATAGCTGTTTTTGATAATTCTTTTTATTGCCTCTGTTAATTGTGAATTCATCTTCTTCATCTTTTGTTTTGTTCACTCAATATCATTCTCTCTCTAATTAGCTAATGGTCTGTCCATTTTGGTTACCTTTCTGAAAAAGCTTTTAGTTTTGTCATGTCTATGATCTTTAGTTTTCAATTTAATCTACTTCTTTAATTTGTAAGATTTAGGGTTTTTTATTTTTGTTTTGGCTTCATACATTTGTTTATTTACTATTTTTCTTTAAAATTGAATGTTTAATTTATTAAGCCTTTCTTCTTTTACTTTGTTACTGATGAGACATGGGCTCTGGGAGCCCCCTCCAGCTCTCCTTGAGTCCTTGAGATACAGACTCTGGGAATCCACCTTGAACTCTGATTAAATCATCTCATTTGATGAGGCAATAAGCCTTACTTTGTGGCTGAGCCCACAAATCTCTATTACTAGACTTCCCACCCTCAGTTACTAGACTTCTCAATCAAAGTGTGGATTCACCCTTGAACTGGCCTAGCCCACCATTGTCTGTGGACTCCAGGTGGCCTCCAGCTGACTTCCCATCCTTAATCACTCATTGACCTCATTAACTCCTCCTGAAGACCCTCCCCACCCAAACTCCTCTAGACCATCTCTAGATTCCTCCCACAACCTTCTGTATATAAGACCCCATCCTGTCTTCATGTTTGTGAGAGCGCCGTAGAATTGTGACAGTGCTATGGAATAGTGAGAGCACCATAGAACAGTGAGAGCGCCATAGAATGACCTAGTACAGACTTACTCTGTCTAAGGCAAGCAGACTTTTAATACATTTTACTTTTCTTTGGCTGAGGGAAGGCTTGAATCTAATTCATTTGGCAGGATCCAGTGTGAGAGTGTTTTGGGGTCTCCAGAGCAACCCTAACCCTCTTTATGGGTAACTTCTTTAGTTACTGTATATTTGCAGAGATAAAATTTTTCATCTAAGGGCTACTATAACTTGATTCCAAAACCTCTGGCATGTTATCTCATTGTTATCATTCTATTTTTGCATAGCTATTGTTACTATCATTCGTTTTTTAGCCAAGTCATTAAAGAGGATCTCTGTTGCTTAATTTCCATTTAGGTCTCTGTCTTTTCCTAGCATTCCCTCTATTACTTAAATTATTATTTTACTACATTCTGTTAAAGATGTGTATATTTTGTCTTTTCACATTTGTTACTCTTGTTTTTGTTTTTTGCTTTTTGAAGGGGGAGGGCAGGGCAATTGGGGTTAAGTGACTTGCCCAAGGTCACAAGGCTAGTAAGTGTTAAGTGTCTGAGGTCAGATTTGAAATGAGGTCCTCCTGACTCCAGGACCTGTGCTCTATTCACTGTGCCACCTAGCTGCCCCTTCACATTATTTTTTGTGTGTCCAAGGACTTTTAATTCTTTTATATTGATTCTCCACTTCCTTCTTTTGTAAGTCAGCCCTTAGCTTCTATAATTCATTTTGCCTATGTTTGTTCAATCCCATAGGCTCTCTCTACCTAACAGGTACAGGCTCTGGGAACCACCCTTGAACTCTGATTGAATCTTCCCATTTGATGAGGCATTTGCCTGAGGCCATAAGCCTTTCTTTATGCTTGGCCCAAACCTAGCCTAGCCTTCCTTTATGCAGCTAGCTCCTACCCTTGATCCTCCCAAACCCTCCTTGGTCTCATCTCCAGGTAGCCTCCACCTACCTCCCACCCTTAATCTCTCAGGACTGGAGTCTGACCTCATTTGACTCCTCCTGAAGACCCTCCCCAAACTCCTCACCTAGACCACACCTAGATTCCTCCCACAGCCTTCTGTATATAAGACCCCATCTTGCCTCCATGAGGTGTGAGACTGGTCAGAGAATGATTTAGTGCAGACTCACTCTGTGTCAGATGATTCTGGCCTGCTTGTCCACTACAACCATTTGAGGCTCCTTAAGAGTCTATCCAATATGGCGAATCTTTAATAAACTTTGCTTTTCTTTGGCTGAGAGAAGACTTGAGTCGAATTCATTCAGCAAGACCCTGCAAGTTGGTAAACCTAAACCTCTAACCTCATCATTTTATGGTTCCCTTATTTCATCATTCCTATACCTTCTCCATCATTGCTTAAAAGTTCTTCCTTGTGTTCTGTATTTTTCTAATTTGCCCACATAAGTATCATTCCAAACATAAGGCCTTTCTTAATCACAACAGTTGTTAGTGCCTTTTCCTCAAAATGTCTTTATTTTACATATAATTATTTATATATACATGTTGCTTCCCACTATAGAATGTAAGCTTCTTGAGGGCAGGGACTGTTCATTTGTTGTCTTTGTATCCCTATTGTCTCCTACATAGTAGGAGCTTAATAAATGCATGTTGATTGATTAATTGATATCTTCCCTCTCTTCCCTTTTTTTACAGCTGTTTTTTTTTTTTAATTGTGAGCTATGTTTATCCATATACTTCCTCAACCAGCCTTCTTACAACCCATCCCTTCACTTCTGATCAGTTCCCATTGTTTTAGGCATCCACACTGTTTTGTTTTTTTTCCCTCTTCCTTAACCATTGTTCTAGTGTTTTATCTTGTACAGAACTCTACTGATGGGTGATTTCAAAATCTTCCCTGTATTGAGGATTGGGAGGGTATTCAACTGGATGTTGAACCACCAGGAGGGTATTCCTAATTAGTGGAAATTTCACTGGAGGGTGATTGTGATGGGCTCTGGGAAACCCCTTAAACTCTGATTGAATCTTTCTGCTTGATGAGATATTTGTC
>WOXC01011044.1:280000-350000 GCA_011680675.1 Gymnobelideus leadbeateri | reverse complement strand
ATTTGTCAGACAACATATAAAGTTAATGAGTTCTCCCATTGGGAGCAATATAACTCAGTTCAACCAAGAGAAAGAGTACCATATCTCATGCAAGGGGAAATTTTTGGAAATTTCTAGTATAGCAAGCCATCGACTGAGGAGCTGGCTCCTCTACAAGCTGGCTTCTTCCCAGTCTTTCTCTTCCTTCAGGTATCTGAAAAGAATCTGGAACCACATGTCTTCTTTCCCAATGCTTTAGAAGTCTGAAGACCAGGATCTCTTTTATTCCATGCTCTTGCCAATTTCACTCCCTCCACCCCCATATATACATGTAGCATTGAGTAATAAGTTTCCACCAGTGAAGAAAAGTCTTAGGCAAATGGATCATGGTTTATATAAATAATATTTAAAGAAAATAACTGGATACAATGAGGTGCTTTAGATTGTTAGCTATTACACTTTGACTTTCTGTTTCAATACTAATCTTACTCATAGATCTTAAGACTATTATTTTACAGCTCATTCTATTTCTCTTTGCTTATTCTTTGAACTCTGTTTCTGCTCCAAACTACTGCTTCAGTCTTCTAAGACAGATCTGCCATCTGTCTCTAGTGCCTCAGGCCATCATTTCCTGAGTCCTTACCCTCACTGCCCCGCCCCCATACCCACCCCTTTTCACTATGACACTATCTGATACTTAGAGCATCTACTTGGGTAGGAACCCTTCAGGCAAGATGTTGGGGTTTTTTTTGTGTGTGTTGTTCGCAGCTCAATAGAATTCAGCTAGTGTTATATAAGACTCTCAATCCTAGATCCCTAGACAAGACTGAAGGGAATATTACAAGTCTCAAAGTTCCTACTGTTTTTATTTCTTTTGCAGTCAGTAGATATTTAACTTCCTTAGTCTTCTGAATGCCATGAGATTTTTTACACAGTTGGGAGCCAGTGGACTCTCACTACTGAACTGCTGGCTTTAACAACCCTGTCTCAGCCTATATAAGAAAGACACTGCAAATGTTCTTAAGGATAGGCTCCTCTCCAGTTTTCCCCTTCTAGTTTTCTGACTTTTTCATTATAGAAGCAGAAAACTGGGGCACTCCTGTCTGTGTTTTTGTTTCAACACAGTAAGTTTCACTTCCAGTTCCAAAAGTTTTCTGTGACTGAACCCCTCTTCATCTTTATGTTAAAAAAAAAAATGTTTCGACGGGGAAAGTTCACTCCTTCCCTTCCAATCAGTAGCATAGCTGAACCCTGTATAAACTAGAATTGACATTTACTTTTACAGTCTGATTTCTAATAAGAGCTACTTTTGAAAGAAATTAATCACAAAAAAATCTTATGTCAAAAAGTAATTTTATAAATGATACAAAATAGAGCTTAATGAGGATTTTAAATAACTATACAGTCATTTTATCATATCAATTCATAAATATTTTAATTTATGTAATAAATATTTCTGACTAAGCCTGGAACATTTCCAATAAGATTCTCCTAACTGAAAGAGAAAATGCTCACTTGACAGTATGTGCTTGCACGAAGGGTAGAGTTGGTATGAGGGCTTTTGGAGAGAAGAGACATTCAGTTTCAAACTCTTTTCAAAATAGATAACTCCAGGGAGGAGAAAAAAATTACTTTCTTGCAGACACCAAGGGGAAGCAGGCTCCTCAATGAGTCCCTGATCTCCAGCTTCCTTCCCTATAGACTTTAGTCAATTTTCCCTTAGTTGAAATCAGAATTCTCTCTTGCTTGAACTGCAATATCTTGCTCCCATAAGAAGAGCTCGTTCTTTCTAATATGAATTCCCTGATCCACAGCAAGTTAGAAGCTCTGTCGGAATGTTTTTCCACATTGATTGCATCTATGAAGTTTCTCTGTTGTATGAATTTTCTGATGTGTAATAAACTATGACTTCTGGCAGAGGACCATTCCACAATTATTATTTATAGGACTTCTCTATGTATGAATCCTCAGATGTTCAAAGTATTTGAGCTCAGCCTGAAGGTCTTTTCACATTTGTGATGGTGTTTTGTGTGTTTCACTTGTTCAGTAAGCATTATCCTCATCATATTCCTTTAAGTATTTTAGTAAATCTGTTACAGATTGATGGAGGTTCTCCTACCAGTGATAGAGACTGCAATCCATCCAAGCCTCCTTCATCCTGGGCAACTTTTATCCAGGTCTTCCCATAAATCTTTCATAGAAAGTTCAACAAACATTGTGGAGGCCTTCCTCTAAGTCTTTTAATATTGTGTGAGTACCAGTGAAGCCTATGGGCTATTCATTTTCCCCTTGCTCTCACTATATGGTCAATCTACCTCTTTTTTTTTTTTGCTCCTATGTCTGTTGGGTAATATCTCTCATGCCACTTTTTGTGTGCAAAACATAATTGATATTGGGCAGCCAGGTGGTACAATGAATAGAGTGCTGGCTTTGGAGTCAGGAGGACCTGAGTTCAAAATCGGCCTTAGACATTTGACACACTTACTAGCTGTGTGACCTTGGGCAAGTCACTTAACCCCAAATGTCTTGCCTCCCCCCACAAAAAACCCCCACCATAATTGGTAAAACCCAGCAGCCTATCATACCTTTCATGCATCTCTGCATTGAATGAAAACAGGCATGAATAAAAAAAAAACAAATCACATTTATTAAGTGTGTATTATGTGTCAAATAGTATATTAAGTAATGGAAGTACAAATAAAGAAGGAAGGCAGTCCAAGAAGCTTATACTTTAATTGAGGGATGCATTATATAAAAAAGAAGTACAGCAGCTAGATGACCCAATGCATAGATTGCTGGATTTGGAATCAGGAAGACCTGAGTTTGAATCTTGCCTCAGACATTTACTAGCTATGTAACTGTGGGCAATTGATTTAAATCCTCTTTGCTTTGGGGTGGCTAGGTGGTGCAGTGGATAAAGTTCTAGGTCTGTAGTCAGGAGGATCTGAGTTCAAATCTAGCCTCAGATATGTACTAGCTGCATGATTCTGGCAAAGTCACTTAACCTTGATTGCCTCCAAAAAAGAAAAGAAAAAGAAAGGATAAAAAAGAAGTCCAGCTGAGGGAAGATGGAAAGTTTCAGAAGCCCTATGCACTCAATAGAGAAGCAGACAGAAAAGCTCAGGAATTCACAGGCTACATTGGTGGGTCAGAGTGGCAGGGTTCTACATAGGGTTGAGGAAGGGAACTACCCTTTCTTTAGCTGCAACTTTGATTCCTCTGAGATTGTAATATTAGATGATTCACAGTTAAACGGTATTATTATTTTTTAAATACTTTTTTAATTGGACCTATGCTTTTGCTGGTGTGAGAAGATTCTGGGGACAAAACCCCCTCTACCAATTGAGGTTAGAACCTGCTCTGTAGCCTATAGTATTAGGAAGTTTTATAACATTTGATCTTAGAAAGTTACTTGGGCCACTGAGAGGTTCTGTGGCTTGCCTGTATCACATAGCCAATATGAATTAGAGATAGAACCTGAACACATGTTCATCTAACTTCATATTACTGTTGGGCCAAGAGTCCTTTTTCATCCATTTAGATTTTCCTGTGTGGATAGTTACCTTGAATTCTTTGAAGCTGTTGTGGGTCTCATTTACAAAACTCTATGGTATTCTGGAACTTCATACAGATACCAAAATATCCCTTTGAAGTATGAACACCTACAGAGATTCTCTCTTGTATTTGAACTCTGCATCGAACATCCTCCGTGGCAGTGGCAAACACCTTTGGTGGGCATTTTTCTTCCTTGTTTATGCCTCGCTTGATATTGATCAGAATATCATTTTTATTTAGGAATTTTTAATTAGTGCTAAGCAAAATACCTGGCACATAAGTGCTATATAAATGTCAACTCTATTATTGTTGTTGTTATCTTAACATGTGCATAGGAGGCCTCTTATTGGAAAAATAACCTTTGAGGTTATATTTTGCCCTATAAATCACATGGTCTTTTATAACAAGGAAACAATAAATACAATGAGGTATAATATTCTTGGCACTTTTCAGTCAGTTGTGTGCATAGATGTGCTCTACTGTTGAATTCCATTTCTTCTTCTTCTTTTTTTTGCTTTTTGGAGGGGGAAGACTGGGAAATTGGGGTTAAGTGACTTGCCCAAGGTCACAAGGCTAGTAAGTGTTAAGTATCTGAGGCTGGATTTGAATTCAGGTCCTCCTGACTCCAGGGCTGGTGCTCTATTCACTGCACCACCTAGCCTCCCCCTGAATTCCATTTCTGAAAGCCTTCTTGTTACCTTTTCACATTTTTATCAAGAATATCTTCAATATGTAGATAGATCATTCTTATAAAGATCTTATATTGCTCAATAGTTGTTAATGCTCTTTCCATAACTTTTCCTTGCAGTAATACCTAAAGTGACCTTCCAGTTGTTCACTATCATCCCCTCTTTTAGATATCATGAGACTCAATCCCTCAGTGCCTTAAAAAAATGTTGTCCCCTTCAGCACAGATTTTTGTCCATGTATATTTCATCTGGTTGATCTGTTCTCCCTCTCTTTGTCTTGCTTCATAACATTTGTTTTCTCCTTTAGTATAGTAGGAATTGAAATATTAAGGTTCGAGAGTGGTGGTTCTTCTAACACCTCATAATTTCAGTAGACATATTGGCAGATCTGACCTAGTTTTCCATCTCTTTATCATCCTTCTCTATCTACAGATGATATTTTTGATATCCACTGCTTCTTGTGGATACCTAAGGTGACATTGCTTATAACAGTCCACATCATCTTTTGTAACAACAGCACTAATGATATAACAATTGATAGCCTAAAGATCTATACATTCAAGATTCTTTTTCTTAAAAAAGGCTAAATGAATCTGCACAAAGTATTTCGTAGGTAAATATATGGCGTATGAATTTGAGTACCGATTCTTGAATGATAAATGTGTAATATTTTCATCTATTTCCCATTTGTGCTAAGGTATATTTTCATTAAAATAGAATGTCTGAGCTTTAAAATGTTGCTGCAATATTGTTTTTTCTATCCACTGAAACTCTGAAGTGTATTTTGTCAGTTAATGAGACTGCATCACCCGTATCACTGCTGGAGCGCCATCTGTAAATTCCACTTGAGTCTCATCATCATCCATCATGATGTAGTTTAAAAAGCTACCAATCAGAGAAAGTTCAGGATTCCAATATCAAAGACAGTAGAGGCCAGGACTTGCTAACCTGTGAGGAAAATACTTAGAGCTATTAGCAGTTCATTTCCCTAAGCAATAAATTCATCCAGATGATAGATATTCAATGTAGCCAAATTTGTCTGAGGAAAATGCACATTTGATGTGTATATATGACCAAAGGAATAGAGACCCAGTCAGTCTCTTCATAGTGGAAAGCGGGTTTGAGAGCCAATTTACACACACTGCAGTAGGAATTTTTCTGTGAAAAGACTGAAAATTCTAACCTTCATTTGTGTCTGTAATCATTAATGAAACCCACACTTCCAGCCACTCAGTGAGACTACATTCAGGAGGAAAGGGCTCCGGAATTTTGATAAAATTCTCAAGAAATTATAGTCACAGGGACTATTTCCTAATGTTTTCAAATCAGCTTTTCTGAAATAACAGCTACTGTTTTCTCCTTCTCCCTGATGGTCACAACTTGCCAGATCACTGGAACTTGAGTTTCCTGGTCAAACTCCTGGTGGTCCAACAGCATGAACTCCCAAGCTGCTGAGGGGGAGGGCAGCTTCCCTCTGCTCTGGGTTTTCTGTGAGCTTATATATGTATAGTCACTCTTGGCAGACTCACCCTGCACTGCCCCCAGACATACAGTAGAGACAGCCTCACTCCAGGGCCTTGGACCAAAGATCAGAATCACTATAGCAACAGCCACCCTGGCTCTGTTCCTTCCCTGTCCCATGGCTCCAACCCAGGCCACATGGTGAGGGACACGTGTGGGGGAAGCAGACTGCACATTCAGGAGGAAAACAGCCCTGGCCTCTCTCCCTGACAGAAATCCATGGGGAGCAGCCCTTCATAGGTCATTCAAAACAATTATCTCTTCTTTCCTTCCTTTCTTCCCCTGGGAATGGGGAGAATTGGGAATAATAGGGAGTTAAGAAAATATATCTTAGGTGTTTGTTCCTTTTTCCACTGATGGTTTATAAGAAGGACCAATACCTTCTTTTCCTCTATCTCTTGGAAAGGCCACTAAATTAGTAATACAGGAATCCAGGAAGGATCTGTGATTTCTTCAGTGCAAGGAACTCTTAATATGGGAACTTCTTCCACCAACAGAGATCAAAACTCAATGTATGGTCTAACATATTAAATGCTGGAGAATGTCTTGTGTCACAGAGAATTTAAGAAGCTTTTCAGGCTCCCATAGCCAGTAAGGGTCAGAAAGTGAATTTAAGGGGCGGCTAGGTGGCGCAGTGAGTAGAGCGCTGGCCCTGGAGTCAGAAGGACCTGAGTTAAAAAACAGCCTCAGACACTTAACACACACAAACAAAAACCTAGCTGTGTGACCTTGGGCAAGTTACTTAACCCCAATTGCCCTCCAAAAAGAAAAAAAAAACTCATCTTCATGAGTTCAAAACTAGGTTCAGATAGTGGCTGTGTAATGCTGGACCAGTCACTTAACTGTGTTTGCCTCAGTTTGCTCATCTGTAAAATGAACTTGAGAAGAAAATGGCAAACCACTCAGTATCTTTGCCAAGAAAACCCCAAATGGGGTCATGAAGCACTGTACACAGCTGAAAATAACCGAATGACAACAAATTAATGGCAAAAACATTAGCAACAGCAACAACTAACAATTGTATAGTAGTTTCTCATTTGCAAAATAGTTTCCATTTGTGTGATGCCATTTGAGCCTGACAACCACCCTGAGGAGAAAGTGCTAAATAATTGCTAACTTGGTTGACACTTGAGGGTTGTACAGCATTTTTCTCAAGCCAACCCTGTAGGGCAGATAGTTGAACTATTATCACCCACATTTAACAGAACTGGCTGAGGTACAGAGCAGGTCATACACCTAGGAAGTTGTAGAACCTGGATTCAAACCCAGACCTTTTGATTCTAAATTTAGTTCTCCTTTCATCACAATAACATCTTCTCTAATTGAAGACATATCATTAAAGACTCTTCATTTATGTAAGCAAGAGCAATTTTATAATGAATGTCATAAGATTTAGAGCTGGAAGGGACCTTTGGCTCCACAGAAAACAACCCCCTCATTTTACAGGTGAGTAGACTGAGGTACAGAAAGAGTAAATGACTTACTCAGGGGCATACTGCTAGTGTCTGAAGCAAGATTGGAACAGAGGTCTTCTTCACTTACAAGCCCAATGCTTTATCCGCTAAGACAGGCGGCCCCTCGTTTTGGAAAAAAAAAAAAAAGTCCTGACTGCAAGAAGGGAAGAACAGCATGATATAATGGAAAGAACACTACACTGGGAGTTGAGAGATTTGGGTTAAAATCCCAGCTCTTTTGGACAATTGCTTCAATTTTCTGAGCCTCAGTTTCTGTACAAAATCAAGGACTGGCCTGAAACAGTGGTTCTCAAATTATGGTCTGCAGATTCCTGGGGTCCCCAAGACCCTTTCAGGGGGTCCGGAAGGTCAAAGCTATTTTCATAATGATGCTAAGTTATGAGGCAGTTAGGTAGCATGGTATATAGTGATGAACCTACAATCAGGAAGACCTGGGTTCAGATCTGGCTTGAGATACTTGCCAGCTGTAGGACTCTGGGCAAGTCACTTAACCTCTGTTTGCCTCAGTTTTCACATCAGTAAAATGGGGATAATAATAGGATGCAATTAATTAATTTAATAGTTAATTAAGTAATTAATTTAATAGTTAGTTAATTTAATTAAGTAATTAATTAGTGCAATAGGACACAACAAGGCTGTTGTGAGGATTAAATGAGATATTTGTAAAGAGCTATCTGCAGTGCCTGGGACATGCTGGGGTATATAGGCATTCAGGGAAGACTAGTGCTTCTGGTGTGATGGCTGCCAAACCCTTTTCAGAACTACTTTCTACCTGTGGTATCTACCTGTCACCCAACTCTCACCTGTGACTCCAAGAAGCTGTAGCATGGGCGGCAGCCACAATCTAGTAAACCATCTCAGCAGATGGTCTAAACTAGGTTGAGGTAACCAAGGAACCTCAAATCCTTTGGTGAGGTAAGGGGGTGTCTACCCCAAGCATATGAAGTAGAATGGGCAGGTGAAAACAATTTCCTCCAATGGGCCACTAAGTGGGGGGAAGTAGGCTCTGTGAAGTACTTGGAGCTTGGTTAGACGTCAAAGACGTCATCCACTGCACCTGGAGCCATTGCCAGCCATCTTGACTTCTGTCTTGTTGTTTTACTTTGATGACTGGAAGTGAGTGACACTGACAACTTCATGCAGTGCCTTACCTGAATCCAATCTGTACATGGGGCAAAAGACATCACCCAACAATTTTACAATTTTTACCTACCCCAGAGTCCTGTGATGATGGGCAAGTGATGAAGCAACAGGTATGGATACATTGGGAGCTGTCGTCATAACCCTGCACTTAGGTGACCCAGGGGATAGGGTGCTCTTTTCACTGACTGAAGCAGCAGTGGGATTTGGTAGCCCTGCCTTTTTTAAGGACTGCATTGCTCACCTCCTGGCATGAGAAAGGGTCTAGAAAAAGTGCCCTAAAAGTTGTCTGCTTCACCAAACCTAACCACAGCAGGTACGGATCCTACTCTGTAGTCAAGACACACACACACACACACACACACACACATACAATGTACAAAAAATTTTGCAAAGATGATCCCTCTCACCTTTGATACACAAAATGTGACAATAAGAAATCCAGTAACTCTGAAAGATGATTAACTCTTACTGCAAGAGAACTTAGCAGGTATTGCATCCAAATAGCAGCTCTGAGTGAAACAAGACTGGCAAATGAAGGCCAGCTTACCAAAGTCAGCGCTAAAAGCATGTTTTTCTTGAGTGGTTGCTAATTAGGATAACCATGAAACTGGCATAGGTTTTACAATCAAATCTAATGTAAACAACAAGCTTGTATGCCTACCAAAAGGATTTAAGGACAGGCTCATGATAACATGATTGCCACTTGCAGGAAAAACACGATGCCACCATCATCGGGGTATATACTCACACTACAATAAACCCTGATGAGGTCAAAGAAAAATTTGATGAAGACCTGGTGCCCTTCATCATCAATGTGCTGAAAGAGGACAAACTCATAATCTCAGTTGACTTTAATGCCAGAGGAGACACAGACTATGAGACATGGCAAGGAGTCCTTGGCAGGAATGGAGTCGGAAACAGCAATAGCAGTGGTCATACTACTGAAGATGTGTGTATCTCATGACCCTTTCACCACCAGTGCTGTCTTCCATTTACCTAAACTCAGTAAAATTTTGTGGATCCCTTCTCTTGCTCTTGCTATTAAGGCACTTCTCCCTTCAATAACTACATAGCTAAATGAGGACAGATTTTTCTTGATATGTGTCAACTAACATATCACAACATATTGAATGCAGAAGCACATATGAAAATCTAGTTGTTTTCTATTAAGTCAGGCATGAAAGAGTTGCATACTTGCAAAAGTATGTTAATTCAATTCTCACTGATTTTTTTAGTTTTGGAAAAAATAGTTATTTTTTCATTAAAATGTTACTTGTGTTAACATGTAATGGGTTTATTATTGTTATTTTAATGAATTAAATATTTTAAAAATCTATCAGCTTTCAATTAAAATATAGTAAAATATTGATAGATATAACATGTAAACAAAAGTTCTTTAAGGTCTTCAATCATTTTTTGGAGCATAAATGGGTCCTAAAACCAAGAAGTTTGAGAACTTCTGACCTAGACTATTCCAGCTCTGATAAACTATAACTCTATAACTCATACCATCTCTTTTTCTACAATAAAATGTTGTCATCCTTAGTGGTTTGCATATAGTTGAGCCTTTTTTCCCAACCCACGTTCAGGAAAATGAAACAAAAGTCAAAACCTCCCCAAATGAAACACAGCCAAGTTCATGTGGGAAGCAATGGGGGTGTCAGCAGGAGGAGGTACCCATCCATCAGTATCAGATTGGGACATGCTAGAACTGGCACAGGGAGATTGCCATAAGGTTGACTGAAAAATGATAGAAGACCACAACGGTTTGTTGGGTGGGATGATCTGAGTGTGTCAATCATGGCCAAGTCTATTGATGATAAAGCTGGAGTCCATAGAGCAGGAGAAGAGTTAGCTGATCATGTTATCTATCAAAAGAGAAGGGAGAGCTGTATGTTTAGACCTATCCAATCAGTGATTGGAGCAGCAACCACACTGGCATATCCAGGATGGCTGCTAGCAGAGGTTCTTAGATCTGCTTTACTAAGAAAGAGAGCTGTTTAAGGGATCAACAATCTTTTTAAATCATATTCACTAGTTCAAGGGAAAAGTCAGCACCTTGAACTTCAGAGAAAATACAAGCAGAGAAATAAAGAGTAACAGACAGGGCACTGACTGCCTGAATCAACTATACACTTTACATCCATCCCTGGATCGAGAAAGCCTTTACGCCTGAGCAGTCGGGGAGCTCTGAATATATGGCCATTTAGAATCTTGACCAGGAAATCACAAGATCCTTCTCATAAGCAAACACCCAAAGCAAAAGACCAACTCAGAGTATACATACACTTTTCAGAGCCAGAAGGCATCACAACCCTCATGACTCAGTGCCTAATTGGAAATTAGCAAAAGGTATGAAAACCTTCCAAGCAAGCCTCCCCTAAACAAGCTTCCTTTAATGGGTTCCACCTGCTGTCTATTAATGGGTGGGGGAAGATCTTAAATTCCATTAACATTACAGTGATATAGTGTGATTTTTCTAGGTCTTCCCACCCTCCAGCCAAAGGCAGCAAGAAGGTTACTAAAGAGAAGACAATAAATAAGAGTCAAGAATCAAGAAGTGATAATGTTGAAGAAGAACTGAATAGGGGAAGGCAAGAGGAATGACATCCATACTCCCCTCCCCAAAGCACCTTCTGAACTGCACTTAGCACATTTCCTGCAATCTCTCTTCCCTCCCCAGAAGATACACATATACACTCCTCCATGGCTACACCTAACCAGGCCTCAGGTATGACAGGTGAATGACCAAGGAGTCTTTGGAGTAGAAGTAGATAACCAAGGTGTTTAGATTTATGGGAATGGGAGCATAAGGGAAGGATCCTTGCAGGGATGGGGGAGATGGGTTAAGTAATATGAGGAAAAGATAGAGGGTAGAAGTAAAGTAGAGGAAATTAGGAAGGATAGGAAATAAGAGATACACATAAACATCAAAACAAAAATCAGAAGTAGAATATGTTAGGGAAAGTATATGTCTATATGTGTATGTATATATGCATGTATGTGTATAAGTGTATATGTGTATCTATATATCTATATCTAAATATATCCCTGCTTTTATTATAGCCTTGGGGGTGGGGGATGGGGAAGGGGAAAAAAGAACAAAGTTAAAAAGTTCACAGCAGAACAAAAGAAAACTAATAAGGAAGCAAAGAAAAGTTGGACAGCTCTCGACATAACACATAGTATTTATTATATAGGCTTTTTTGAAATGGAAATTTATTGCTATATATTTTGAATCTTCTCTTATATTCTGCTGAGCACGGCATGCTTTTTTTTTCCTTTTCTTATTTTGTATTTAAGTTTCAATACTTAAGTTTATAGTATGTTTCTTTTTCTTTTCTCATTGTATATTTAAGTTTCAGTAATAAAAAAAAAGTCAAAAGAAAAAAGTGGATGATCATAGAAACAGGACAGGCTTTCTTTAGATGTTAGGTCTGGGAAGTGTCAAATTGTGTTTAATTACTGTCTGATTAAAGGAGTAGAAATGGAGACCACACAAACACTCTGCAGTGGGCCCTAGCATGTCAAAGGAAAGCTTTAGGCAGAGGAGGGTGTGCTGGAACCAGCTCTAACCAGATTGGAGAACTGATTGTTAAATTTTCACCATCTGCATTTACTCCTCAAAAATGTGCAAATGCTACACATCAGGGCTTGATTTATTTTAGAAAGTGTTAATAATGCAAATCAAACTTGAACGTACCTGTGCTTACTTTGGTTTTACCAGAGTTAAACACTTACCAAGGTATACCTGTATTAATCTATAAACATTGCTTGAGCTCAACAAAGAGTGCAGTAGAAGACTGAGGGAATAAAGTCTTTTCTAGACTATAGGCCTCTAGACTACAGACAAATGATAATGACAATGATAACTAGCATTTATGTAGCTTTTAAGGTTTGCAAAGTGTTTTGCATCCATTACCTCATTTGAGGGTTCACAACACCCCTGAGGCAGAGAATGTCATTAGTGGTTAGTTCTGGGTATCTTGAGGACATTATTTGTTCTCTGGTCTTTATCATCTATTTGAACCTCAGTTTCAATGTTGGAGATATAAAGTCTCTCTAATAAATATAAAAACACAATAATGTGGGATTGTTCAGAAGGGTGATGTCACTACTGGCATGGAGTCCCTGCGGGAGTGTGCTTCCAGGTTTGCCCAGTCCCATTGGAGAGTGTTCTGCACAGATCTGAAATATAGAGTTAGAGTTGGTTTGTTTTTTTTTTTTTAAATCTAGGGAAAGCCTGTTGGGGGGGCGGGGTGGAACCAAGATGGCGGAGTAGAAACAGCGCATCCAAGCCACTGTCCCCCCAGATCACCTCCAAACTATGTAAAAGGGGACTCTGAACAACTTCTGGAGCCCCAGGACCCACAGAACGACACAGAGAAGCTAACCTCCCGCTGAGGAGAGCCCAGCAGCCCTGCAGGAAAGACCAGTGCAGTGATCTGGGAGCCGGCAGCACAGTGTGCGGGGAGCCGAGCACAGGTCCGCCTGAGTCGCGGTTTTAGCCCCAGGGCAGCAGGGCCAGCAGCTAGCTGGAGGGACCCCAGAACACCAGCAGCTGTGGCAATTCCAGAATTATCAACATAGACATGCCTAGGACAAAGTGAGAGGTAAGTGCCCTATGGACTTTGGGACCAGTATTTGGGGAACGCGTCAGCTTCCTCCCCTGGGAGCTCGAAGCCGCTGAGGAGACACGCCATTTTGTAATTTTCAAAGGCAGCTCCAGCTCCTGGCCTGTGAACTGTAGGGAGATCCAGCGATCAGTCTTGGGGGGTAATCACTCTTGCTTTAACCTCCCTGGATCTGGATTGTGATCTGGGGTGGAGGTCAAGGGTGGGTTTCCAGCTTGCCAGAAACGGAAGTTGTCCCCCACATGTTCGGGACAAAAGTTCCCCTGTCTGGCTGCAGAGCCATACTGTGGCAACAAGCCCAAAAGTCAAGTAATTAAGTGGCAACATGCCAAGGCAAAGGAAACAGAAAAATGCAACCCTAGACTCCTATTTTGGGGGCATAGAGCAGGAAAAGGACTCTGAGGTCAGAAGTCCTGCTCCAAAAGCCCCAGGGGAAAACATGAGCGGGTTGCAGGCCATAGAGGACCTTAAGAAGGACTTTAAAAATCAAATAAGAGAAGTGGAGGAAAAATTGGAAAGATAAATGAGAAGGATGCAGGAAAAGTATGAAATGAGGGTCAACAGCCTGACTGAGGAAAACAACACCTTAAAAAATAGACTAACTCAAATGGCAAAGGAGGCCCAAAAGGGCAATGAGGAGAAGAATGCCTTAAAAAGTCGAATTTGCCAGATGGAAAAAGAATCTCAAAAGTTCACTGAGGAGATTCATTCCTTCAGAGTTAGACTGGAGCAAATGGAAGCTAATGACTTTATGAGAAATCAAGATGCTGTTAAGCAGATCCAAACAAATGAAAGATTAGAAGGCAATGTGAAATATCTCATGGGAAAAACCACTGACCTGGAAAATAGATCCAGGAGAGACAATTTAAAAATTATTGGACTACCTGAAAGCCATGATCAAAGAAAGAACCTAGAAATCACCCTTCAAGAAATTCTCAAGGAAAATTGCCCTGATGTTTTAGATCCAGAGGGCAAAATAGAGGTTGAAAGAATCCACCAAACACCTCCTGAAAAAGATCACAAAAAATAACTCCCAGAAATATTATAGCCAGGTTTCAGAATCCCCAGATCAAGGAGAAAATACTACAAGCAGCCAGGAAGAAACAATTTCAATATTGTGGAAACACAATCAGAATAGCCCAGGACCTGGCAGCTTCTACACTGAGGGATCGAAGGGCATGGAATATGATATTCCAGAGGGCAAAAGAACTGGGAATGAACCCAAGGGTCACCTACCCAGCAAAACTGAGTATTTTGTTTCAGGGGAAAATATGGTCATTCAGTGGAATAGAGGACTTTCAAGCATTTTTGAGGAAAAAACCAGAATTGAATAGAAAATTTGACATCCAGACACAAGAAGCAAGAGATGCCTGAGAAGGTAATCAGGGAAAAGAAATCAAAAGGAACTTATCAAAGTTGAACTATTTACATTCCTATATGGAAAAACAATAACTGTGACTGATGAAATCTTTCTCTGTATGAAAACAATGGAAGAAGGGTGTATAGTCATATGAATACATATGTGAATGTGTGTATATATGTTTACAGTTATATATGGATAGAGGGTATAGGTTGAATTTGTTGGGGAGGGAGGATACTCAAGGGGTGAAATTATGAGGTGAGAGAGGAAAGTGGTGAGAGGAGATGGGGAGAGACAGGGTAGGGTAAACTATCTCATATGGAAGAAGCAAGGGGAAGTGGCTGCAAGGGAGGTGAAGAATAGGAAGGCAAAAAGGCAAAACCACATTCTCATTGAATTTGGTTCAGGGAGAGAATGACATACATACTAAATGGGATATCTCAACCTGCAGCAGAATAGGGGGAAGGGGGATGAGAGGAGGGATGATGGATGGGAGGGCATCCTTGGGAGGAGGGGAGGTTGGAAGTACCCACTATAGAAGAGGGACAGGATCAAGTAGGGAATGGACCAGGTGGGGGGTGGGATGAGTGGGAGGGAATTATAAGCAGCCTTGTACAATGTATCTACTATGGTAATGTTTTGCATAGCTAGACATGTACAACATATACTGAATTACTTATCTTCCCAGAAGGAATGGGTGACAAGGGAGGAAGGGAATGGATCTGAAATCCAAGGTCTTAAGATAAATGTTTCAAATATATATAAATACTATTATTAATACTCTTTTGCTTGTGGTTGGGAGATAAGATGTGCAGACATTGGAACACCTTCCTCTAATGGAAAAGTCAAAGGGGGTGTGGGAGAAGATATGGGAGAGAGCAGATTGGAGGAAGTGATATCTTGTGGGACTGCTATTCTGGGAGAGTGGGTAGGGGAAAAACAGGGGGAAAAATAATTGTAACTCAAAATCTGGTGGAAATGAATGATGTAAAACAGAAGTTAATAAAGCATTTGTTTAAAAAAAAAGAAATCTAGGGAAAGATGGGGTATTGTGGGAGGAGCAAAATTCATTGGTACTGTAAAGACCTTGGGTTTAGGGATAAGTTACTCTCCAAAATACAAATTCTCCCACACCTTTTGGGCTAACAGGTAGGTAGCACGGTGGATAAAAAATCAACCTTAGAACCATTCCCATCTCTAACACATTCTTGTGTGAGCTTGGAACCTCTCCTTTAACCCCTCAGTTGTAGGTAAATCTAAGATTCCAGGTAAGAGAGCCAGTGTTGATTGGTAGAGATAGTATCCTCACAGGAAGCTCCCTATGCTGAAATCACAAGTCCAGTGCAAAACCAAAAGATCCTGCAGGCTATGGGATAAGTTTCTACAATTATTTCATATATAAGAGGCAACATGACATTATGGATAGAGGATTGGTTTCAATCAGAAAGACCTGGATTTTAAAAGTTCTGTCTCTGACAATTACCTGAGTGATCCTGGACAATTCATTAAACCATATAAGAGTACAAGTGCCAAAACAATAACTGCTCTGCAATGCTAGAGGGTTTCGCATACTAGGAGTTCCTTATCTACTGAAAGAATAGGTCTGGAAACAGGTCTATGTAACAGTGTTTACTCTGGTTACCAATAACTGAATGCCAGGTATGTTATATTTCTCCTCTTCCCTGGGGTTCTCTGATACATTGAAAGGGGGCCTGTCATCTTTGCTATTGGCATTCCCCCAACACCCAAGTTCCACTTAACCACTTAACATTTCAATTAGCTTTTTCAAAGGAATATTTACTCCACAAGTATAACAAGAATAAACATAAAAATTTCCTTCCAAAATACTTGAGAGTGGACAGAAACCCATCATGTCACCTCAGCCTCTGAGGAGAGGAAGGGGGATTAGATTCACAGCTTAATTTAGTTCCTATAGAGTATCAGTCCCATCAGTTTCCAAGTCCAACCTCTCCCCCACTCCTACTCCCAGCTTATATCTCTGGACCCTGGTTTCTTAGGGCAATCCCTTCTGGGACAGTTGCAACATCTACCTAGAATCCTGGCTTCAAGGTCTCCATGACTCAAGCTCCTGGGTATAGGGACTCTATTTCCTGTACCTATAACTGCAAAGGAAAATCAAAGCTCCCTAGGCTGTTTCTCAAGGGAAGGAGAAAGTACATCTTCTAGCACCCAGCTTAGTGCATGATGCCTGAACTGTGGGTGAGCAAGACGTTTGCCCCTTGATATTTCTGAAAAGAGCTAGCTCCCTGTCAAGTAGATTAAAAGATGCAAATCATTTCAGCTATGTAGCCAGTGGAAAAAGACTGCTACTACCCATATGGCAGGGGAACACACAAGTCTTCTCCCTAAAGTAGGTCCCTAGTATCTTCCACAGGTTGTCTCTACCCTAGGTGATTTGGCCATTATATGTATATAAGTGTGTGTGTATGTATATATATATATATATGTATGTATATATATGCATATATATGTACACACACAGGTATGTATATAGAACATATTTCTATAGCCCCATTACATATGCAAAGAATATTTTATACATGTGCATATATATACATGTGCACATATATGCATATATGTGTGGTGTACATCCATGCATAGACACACAACTTATAGTCTTAAGGCCTTGCCTAGATACTAAGAGGTCAAACGATTTGCTGCCCAGGCTCATACAGCCAATATGTATCATAGTCAGGATAAGAACCCCAATCTTCCTTCATCTTAATGTAACTGATGATTTTTGTACTCATTACAAACTGATCCATTACCTCAATTCATCTGTGTCCCTCCCATCATCCCCACCATTTTTGTTTCAGTTCCGAGCTCAGGTACAACAGGGAAGCATGTGGGAAAGACATGAGAAGAGCAGAAGCTGGAGAGAGAAAGAAAGCTTTCTCACCATGGTTCTTCTCTGGGTATGGCCTGAGCTTTCTCTGAATGGCATAGATGCCTAGATTACTCTAGCTGAAGGGGACTTCAGGGATCATCAAGCCAACCTCCTCCTTTCTGAGATCAGGTAACATGAATGGTCCAAGTTCTCACAGGTGGTTAGTGGCAGGGCCAGGATTCAAGCCTAGGTCTCCCAGTACAACCTATATATAAAGAGCCCTGTGCTGCATCTTTTGGCAATGTCTCTAGAAATAGTACTTCCCCCACCCCACCCCACCCCCCACCTAATTCCTCTTTTCTGTGTTTCCCCGGGCTATGTGCTCAACTCACCTCAAACTAATCATACTACCAATTAAGTAAAGCTGACTCTATTTAAAAGAAAGAAGTATGAAAAAATTCCCATTGAAACACTTGACTCTCCCATTTCTCCCTTAAGTTTCAGTGAAATTTCTTCACAGCAAGTCACCCAAAATGATGGATAAAAAGAGAATATGTACAAAACATGGGGCATAGTTGTTAATTATGTTCTTCTACTCTAAGACCCCACTCTCCAAACAGAAAAAAAAAATGTTTTTTTTCTCTCAACTAAAGAAGAGAGAGTTTTGTACAATTCACCACCTCCTTATCCCCAAACTCCACTGGCTCTGGAGCCAAAGAACATTTGAAGAAAGTATGTGGTGAATAAACTCAACTAGTCAGACTTCATTCACTTTCTCTTGTTCCACCCACATCTATCGGTAGGGGAATATATACTCCTATACTCTATACACTCTATTGGGTGGGGAACCCAACTGCTCTTCATCCTGACCAGGGAAACAACATTGGTAGAGGGGGAGGAACCAGGATCCTCCTCCAGGTGTGGGATAAGGAGATGCGAGGTTGTAAATTGGGCCAAAGGAGAGGAGTCAGAGGCTTGTCAATACATGGAGTCACATGATGAAAGAGCCAGAGGCTCTGGAGGAAAAACCCTGGAATTGGAGTTTAAGCCCTAGTTACATCAACTACTATTTGTGTAAAGGCTGTAAGGCATTTAATTAACATTTCTGAGCTTTAGTTTGCTTTACTGGGTAATGATACTGGCTCTCCCTACATTACAGGATTGTTAGAAGGAAGGACTTAGTAAATATTAAAGCTATATAATTGTGACATCCTATCGGCCCCTTGGCTGAATTTGGAAAACGGAGTCTAAAATGATCAGTCAACAATTAGTTCATAAGCATTTATTGAGCACCTTCAATGTGGTAAGCACTAGGCAAAGCTCTGTGGATAGAAAGGAAGATAAATGGGGCGACTAAGTGGTGCAGTAAATAGAGCACTGGCCCTAGAGTCAGGAGGACCTGAGTTCAAATCTGGTCTCAGACACTTAATACTTACTAGCTGGTGAACTTGGGCAAGTCACTTAACCCCAATTGCCCTGCCTTCTCCCTTCCAAAAAAAGAAAAGCAAAAAAAAAAAAAGAAAGAAAGAAAGAAAGAAAGGTAAAAAGTCTCTTCCTTCAAGGAGCTTACATTCTAATAAAGAAGACAACATGTAAATACCTAGGTATATACAGGATGCATTATAGAGGAGATGAAAGGCAATCTCAGAGGGAAGGCAGTGGGGGTGGAAATGAGGAAAGGTGACATAGAAAGTCATTCTGCAGAAAGTGGAATTTAGGCTGCCTTTAAAAAAAATTATTAATATTATATTTCCCAATTACATGTAAAAGCAATTTTTAACATTTTAAAAAAATTTTGAGTTCCAAAAATAAATAAATAAACAAATAAATAAATGAAATGAAATAAAAAAAAAATCAGGGGCGGCTAGCTGGCACAGTGAATAGAGCAACAGCCCTGGAGTCAGGAGGACCTGAGTTCAAATCCAGCCTCGGGCACTTAAAACACACACACACACAAACTACCCATGTGACCTTGGGCAAGTCACTTAACCCCAATTGCCCTCCAAAAAGCAAAAAAAAAAATTTGAATTCCAAATTTTCTTCTTCCCTTCCTCCCCTCTTCTGTCATTGAGAAGGCAAACAGTTTTATATAGATTATACATGTGCAGTCATACAGAACACATTTCCATATTAGTCATCTTGTGAAAGAAAACAGGCACTAAAAAAAGCGAAGAAAAATAAAGTTAAAAAAAAGGTATGCTTTGACCTGCATTCAGATGCCATCACCTTTTTTTCTGGAGATGGATAGCATTTTTCATCATAAGTCCTTTGGAACTGTTTTAGATCATTGTATTGCTGAGAATAGTGAAGTCATTCACAGTTGATCATCCTACAGTACTGTTGTTACCATGTACAATGTTTTCCTGGTTTGGCTCACTTCACTCTGAATCAGTTCACATAAGTCTTTCCAGGTTTTTCTAAGAGCAGCCTGCTCATCATTTCTTATAGCTCAATAGTATTCCATTACAACCATACACCATAACTTATTAAGCTATTCCCTAATTGATAGGCATCCCCTCAATTTACAATTATTTACCACAATAAAAAGAGTTTCTATAAATATTTTTGTACATATAAATCTCTTCCACCAATCTTATTTCCCTCTGACCCTACTAATTAGCCATTGCCCATGTGAATTTCCTAGTATAAATGAACCTTAGACATTCTATGAAGTAGTATATAAGGATCTTTAATTCTTTAAATCTTTATCTTTTTGTTAGCTGAGTCCCCAGCCAGAGACAATGCTTTTGGCAAAACTCTTCAGTATTGCATCTCTTCTCTAGAAATATTTCCCACTCGTTTGCCTCCTACCTATTGTATTTCCAATAAGTACAATTCTAATGAATGCTGGTATTTATGCAGACTGTTTACAAATAAAATGCAAAAAAAAAAAAAAGGTAAGTAGATTTTTCTCTGCCCAGAGGAAAAGGAGGGAGGAATAGGAAGAGGTCTCAACTGGGAGACCTGGGTGTGTAACAGCAATTGGCCATTTGTCTGAACTGAAGCAGTGACTTTCAGTTGTTAGCAATTTGAAACTAACTGTTTGAAACTGACCTGTCCCTTAAAAGAGGGCAGCATCCCCTCCAAGCCTGTTAAATAGACATGAGAATACAGCAGGAATTATTTTGCCAATAGTCCTTAGGGGAAGCTGAGAAGCAGGTCATGGAGTCTGTTGTTAGGAGGGATGTAATGACACATGACTTAACTTAGAAACAGTAAGAAGTACACACACCCAACTTCCTTTCACCCCTTGTCTCCTCTATCTCTGTCTGTCTCTGCCTCTTTCTCTTTCTCTCTTATCTAGCAGCTAAGTTAGAACCTCTTCTCTCTTCCCCAGTGGCCATGTTAGAGAAAGCTGCTATCCTCAGCTGCATGGTCACATATCAAAGTGTCCCAACTGGGCCTGGGAGAATTCTGGAATTGTAATCTATTCATCTTATTTCCAGGAATGCCTATAGGTCTGTAGCTTAGCGTTCTTGAGAATTATCACCTCAATTTGTAGTTGTTTTTCATGTTTTTGCATGTTTGTGATAAGCTAGAAATTTCTCCTGAAAGTACATATGCATGTGGGTCCTTACTAGATACTCCTCTGCCTCTCTTTCAAGCAAAGTTGTCCTTGTCTGTTGAGTGAAGTTCAGAGCCCAGCAAACTATTCACCACTGAAATCTCTTCCTGAAATAATAATACTAGCAATATACCAATTTCAGTCACCACTTAGAAGCTATACAAAGTTCTTCCTATACAAAGCTGAAATTCTTAAGTAACATTAGGAGAATGCATTCATTCAACAAGCATTTATTTAGTCCACTTTGTACAAGGCTTGGTAATTAAAGTCTGTTACTGTTCTTGGGAATTGTATGTAGATGCTACTATGGATATAATGTACTTATGGTTTTGTAAAGCTGTAAAGGATCTATGAGTAAACATGACCCTGGGGAGAAAAGATGAAGAGGTGAGTACTCATGAGTCTGAATCTGGGAAAGTTGGAGAAGCCAGCAGTAAAGCTAGGATAAACACAGAATGTTTCATTGGCCCCAAATGGTGAGACAAAATGGAACTGGGAATTGAGTTAGACAGGCTGGGGAGAGAGGTACATGTTGATGTTTTCCCAGAGGCAGCACAGATGCTAGTCATGTGGTAATGCCAAGTCCTGGGCCAGTTATAAGAACAAGGAAGCTATGCTGGTTAGTTCCAGCTAGATTAAGTGGTACCTTAGGATAAAATGCCTCTGATAACTGTAACTGTATAATTTTGGATGTACATTATAAATTTGATTTCATCTTCTTTCTTTTAATAGCTAGATAAGTTTTGGGGGTGTTTTTGGAGAAACCCGACCTCTTTCTCTCAGATACACTAATAGTATAGTTATTTCCTACACCTTGGAGTGGTTAGGGGCACAGAACCCTAATCTGGAAAATCCAGATAAAATTTTTTAGCCCTCCCTTTGTGCCAGAGAAGAAGTCTGCATCTCTTCTTTTTCTTTTATGGGATGTTTACAGTATTAAAAGATAAACTATATTGGTATTATATAATATCATACACATAATTTATGCATTTCTGAGTTTCTAAACTTTTTCTATGTCATCTGCTCGCCTTCATGTGTCATCTGCAGTTTCCACAAAATTCTCAAAAAATTCCCATTTGATTTCTTATGCCAACTCACGATATATGAAAATCACAATGGGGAAAATCGAGATGTGGGAGGGATAACCGTAGTGGTATATTTCTGTAGCATTTTAAAGTTTCCAAAGCATCATCCTGAGATCTGTGAGTAATATAGTGCAAGTATTAATATCTCCATTTTATAGATGAAGTAATGGACACTGAGAAGTGGTCGCACTAAGATTGTGTATAGCTAAGGCAATCACACATTTTCTGACTCCAATTCTAATACAATTTCTACTGTGCCACAGATATTCACACTGTGACCAGATCCTGGCTGATGATGGTTCACAAGAGGTAGTTTTTATATTCTGCTATCTTGCCATCATTAGCATTATATTCATTAGTTCCTTAGCCTGAATAACTGAGTCTTCTTTTCTGTTGCAACAGTCTTTTAGTCTCTCTCCTCTCCAATCTAACCTCCATGCTACATGCCCAAATCATCTTTCTAAAGCATAGGCATGACCCTCTCACTCCATTGCTCAGGAAGCCTCAATGGCTTTCCGTTTCCTTTGGGATAAACTAGAATTTCCTCTGCTTAGCCATTTAAAACCCTTTCCAATCTGATGCCAGCCTACTTTTCCAGACTCATTTAATATTATTCCCCTCTGTACACTCTATGTTCTAATCAAAATGGACTACTTTTGTGTTCTCCAATTTCAGCATTCAATCTCCCATCTTCATTACTTAGTCCATGTTTTCCTCATTTCCTCAGATGCCATTCCTCTTTAACTCTGCTTCCTATAGTCTTTGCTTCCTTCAAGGAACAAAAAAGAAGCATTTATTAAGTGCTTACTATGTGTGAGACTCTGTATTAAGTTCAAGAGCCACCTGTAGCCTTCTCCATTACCTCTAGAGATCAGGGCTCTCCCATTCCTCAAATCATCTTGTATTACTGAGTGTATTTACCTTGCATCATTTGTCTTTGTCTTTGCATTCCTAGCGTCTAGGTTAGTTCCTTGAACATAGAAGATACTTAATAAATTTTTGTTAAAACTGAAACGATGTTGTCACAAACCCTTCCCACCCTGTCCTTTCCTCAACTCCCAACTAGAGCAAACGAACCTGGGTCAAAGTCCAAAGTGACTTGCCTGTCACTTTTGAATTGCTTGTTCACCCCTCCCGTTTAACATAATGATTCATGGAATCATAAATTTATTGTTTGTCCTTTGTTTTTGAGGAGGACCAATGACATTACAGGCAATGTTTGACTTGTGTACGAATTTGACTTGAGTAAGTCATTAGCTTCACTCTCTCTTCCAGAATCAAAGTCCAGTGGCAGAATAAGAGTCAAGAAGACAGGTGATGACTCAGGATGAGGGGATGACCTTGGCATCTTTGACATCTGACCAAGCTCTAAGCGCTCCACAGCACCTGCTTCAGTCGATTTCATGGCCCTTGGAACAAATCGTTCTCATCTACCCATTATGCCGGGGGGAGTCTTCACATGCTTGGAGTAGACATCCCCCTAACTCACCAACTGCTGAGACCGTTTTATTTACCAAGGTGTGACCCCTGTGCATGCTACAGCTTCTTGGACCCACTGAAAAGGATAGCAGAGGTCATTTAGTCCAATTCCTTCATTTTATAGGTCAGGAAATCAGAGACCAAAAAGAGGTTAAGTGGCTTGTCCAAAGTCAGTCAGGTGATAAGCAGCACAAGTGAGATTTGGAACCAGGTCATTCGATTAAAGAACTAGCAATGCTCTTCCCATGGCCTCTATCAACAAGCATGAGTTCTAATTCTAGCTCTTCTGCTAATGTGCTACAGTATTCTGGATCAGATTCCTCCCCAGAACAATGGGGATGTCAATACCAAATACCATCAAGGGATTCAATAATGTAAACTTCCATATAAAGTGATTTTGCTAATGTAAGTGCTAACTACAAAAGTCAATCTGAATGCAATGTTCCATATACTATATCCCTGAGGGACTCTCCTTCTCCCTGAAGCTATGTGGTGATCAAGTGGAGGTAAATGAAATTGCAGCTTCATAAGTCTGTTGTTTGGGATCCCAATAGAATGTAAGCTACCTGTGGACAGGGGCTGTTTTGTTTTATTTTATTTTATACTGCTTTATTTTTATTGCTGTTATTTTCTCATCAGCGCCTAACATATTATCCGATGCAAGGTATTTTAATACTGACACCCCCATTATTCTGCATATGGGAAGCTGACCCAGGACGCTCTAAAGTCCATTAGCATTAGAGTCAGAATTAGAACTCCAGTCAACTGAGTCTTGGTCTACTGCTGCTGAGTCAGCCTGGCTTGCACTACTGTACTCTGAAATATAGTAAGACCTCTCTCCACCTCTGGAGAGAGCATCCTTCAAAGTTCACTGCGAGGAGCTGAGTACCTGGTTCATGACAATGCCAAGTGAGGCTCTTCCACCTGAGCTACAACATCACCCCACACAAGAAGTGACTCATCTAAAATAGCAGGTCAGAGGGGAAATCCTGTCATGGAGGCAGTGTTTCGCCTTGAAGGATCCACAATCAGGGTGGAATCCGCAGAATGATTGGAGTATAAAGTGGCCTTTTTAGTGGCAAACCATGAAAATTTTCCTGTTTAATTTCCCACTGACATGTGGTCCTATGATAGTAGGAGTTGCATTGAATTTTCACCCCAAATCTATCATGAATCACAATACTCTGATGAAGTATGGATATTGATATTCTGGGGACAGAAATTTAAGTACTACTCCTCCCCCACACACATACACTCACACATACACACCTCAGGTTTCTGCGGTATTTGCTACTATTTAATTTAATTTAATTCAATCACTTTTATAATGTTTATTTGATTTAATAAGTTTAAAGATTCAAAATCAGGTAGTTGGACAGGATGAGGTCTAAGGTCTATTCCAACCCTTAGATTTCATGATGCTTTTAAGCTGATGATAATTCTTATCAGGACTATTAACCGTGTGACCTTAGACAAATCACTTTCCTTGGTTTCCTCATTTGTAAAATTGGGGGGATGGGTGTTAAACTAGGTAGTGTGTAGCCTACCTTTCAGCTTTAATCCTCTATGGTTCATGAATTGTCTCCCCCCCCCCCCCAAGATATATGCTGATAATTCTTGCAACTGCAGAAAGAGAGATGCCCATAAATGAATGAGGTGACCCAATAGATGAGTTCTAGTCAGGTGTAGGAAAAAACTAAACTTAGATGGAATTTAGCCAATTGTGCTTTTTTCCTCCCTAAGGAAATATAACTCCTTCTTAAAAAAAATAGTATCCTAAATAATTAAACACTCATTTCTAATCTTGTATCCATAGTTTATGAAGGCTCAGCTCATGTGCTGTCTCCTATAAGAAACCCTTCTTGATTTGCTTAGTTGTGAGTGTGCCCTCCCTCACCTAAAAAGTGCCACACCTGTGTGTCTGTGCATGTTGGATTCCCCTCCCCCAAGGAGAATACAGGTACCTAAAAAAAGAAAAATGGGGGAAAGAGGCATTTTTCACTTGGTCTTTGTAAAACCAGTGCCCAGCACAGAGCCTCGAATATAGCATAACGAGTAAATTCTTGTTGAATTATAATTTTAAGAGAGAAAGAATTAGGGATTAAAATCAAGGAATGCTAGAACTGAAATGCTAGATCACCTTAGAGATCCAGCCTTTTCGTTTTATAGATCCATCACTGCTTAATTTAGCTCTGGAGTTCGTTACTGCTAGGCAGAAAACAGTCGTCAGTCACCTTGAAGTTTTCCTGATGGCCAAAAGCCTCCCGAAGAGCATGTACATTCTCAGTGACGCTGAAACTGTCTGCCTTCCCTGAGTGGTCCGGCTCAGGGCCAATGTCTCCCTACCTCGTTGTTCTGGTCCAGAAGCCTCATTCCTGCCATGATGGGGCAGGAGGCAGTGTCAAAAAGCTCTTTCCTATCTGTTTACTTAAAGAAAAGAATTCCACTCCAGATAGCGACTCTAATTACCTAGCCAGTTCTCCCAAGGGTAGTGTGACCTCCCCAGCGCATAGCTGCCTCTGCACCAAAGCTGAGCACCCCCTCCCCCAATTCTTCACCAAACAAAAACGTTAAAAGACCAGGAAATTATAAACCACTGCTAAGTCAGCTATGAAATGTAGTTTAGAGAATACTGTTAAATCTTCACAAGGGAAAGCCACTGAAACCGTTTCAAACAGAAAAGAACATTTCATTTTAGGAGAGACATGCAATTAGATTCTTATTTCAAAAAAAAAAAGGACAATTTTGGATGGTATTATCAATTTTGCAGGGATAAATACTCATTTGGGGACAACATACTGCAGTAGAAAAAACAGTGACTCTGGAGTCAGAGAACCTGGGTTCAAATCCTGTCTTTGATGCTACTACACATGTGACTTTGGGGAAGTCACTTAATTTCCCAGGTCTCAGCTTTAAATCTTCAAACTTATTAAAGTAAATAATAATTATAAAAACTACGTTGGGGTGGCTAGGTGGTACAGTGAATAGAGCACCAGCCCTGGAGTCAGGAGGACCTGAGTTCAAATCCAGCCTCAGACACTTAACACAAAAACTAGCGTTGTGACCTTGAGCAAGTCACTTAACCCCAACTACCCTCCAAAAAGAAAAAAAACAAACAAACTTATATTGAATTAGATTAAATAGTGGCATAGAAACCTGAGATATGTATATGTAAGTGGGGTATATGTAATACCTCAACCTGTAAAAGGGTTAAATTCAGATGACCTCTGAGGGTTCTTCCAGTTTCAAATTCATGATCTTATGATAGGTATTCTTAACATGTCTCCATGAGAAATTATTTGGGAATTCAAGAAGCTTCAATTTAATTCGACTAACATTTATTCAGACACTTACCAGCTGCTTGATCTTGGGTGAATCAGCCTCTGTTTGCCTCAATTTCTTCCACTGTAAAGTGGGGATAATAATAGCCTCTACCTTGCAGGCTTATTTCAAGATCAAATGAGATAATAGTTGTTAAAAGTGCTTAGTACAGTGCTTTGCACATAGAAAATGCTATGTAAATGCTTATTCCTTTTACCTTCCCCCAGTTTCTATTACAGTCTCAGTCTGTGATTAGTGCTGGGATACAAGGTTGAAAAACAATAAAAGTCCCTGGTGTCAGGTAGTTTACATTTTATGCAGAGTTGGTGGGGAGGATATGACATGTACAGAGATAAGTATTATTAAAGGTAGGGAGATATAGGTACAAAGGAGAGATCCAGATGAAGTGCTTTAAACAATTTTGAGGAGGGAGAGAATATTTTCATTTGGATTGGAATAGATAACCTTTGAACTGAGTCTTTTTGTTTTTTGTTTTTTGCTTTTTGGAGGGCAATTGGGGTTAAGTGATTCACCCAAGGCCACACTGCTAGTTTTTGTGTTAAGTGTCTGAGGCTGTATTTGAACTCAGGTCCTCCTCACTCCAGGGCTGGTGCTCTATTCACTGCACCACCTAGTGGCCCCTGAACTGAGTCTTGAAAGAAGTGAAAGATTTGGAGGGTAGGGGGAAAGAGAGAGAGGGGTAGAAAATTTGAAATTCAAGGGATTGTGGAACTGAATGTTGTCAACTAAAAGTAAATAAATACATTTTTTAAAAATTTTAAAAAGAACTGAAAGATTTTAAGAGACAGAGATGAAGTATATTCTAAGTATAGGAAAGCAATAGAGATGAGGATTATAACAATTTAAAAAAGAACTCTAAAATAAGTGAATGCTGTTTAATTATTCAAATCAATAAATATTTCTTAAGCACCAGACACTATACTAAACTCTAGGGACATAATGACCAAATATGGCTACAAAAGCAATAAGTAAATGCAATCCCCTCCCTTCCCTGGAGAGATGGAGGACTATGAGTATACAATGTTGTATGCACCATCATAATGGTTAACTGGTGGTGCTGGTTATTTTTGTTACAAGGGAAGGTTCAGTTGGGAGGAAAAGGATTATACCCACATATGTATACATACATACTTATGTGCATATAAAGGCACACACACATAAGTGTATGTGTGTATGTTTATATAGATATGTATATGTGTATGCATTGATATCAAAATTTATATATTTACATATAGATACATATAGAATGCATATATTTACTATATATGCACTCTATATGTGTCTATATATAATGTGTATGTTTGGGTGTGCGTGTATGTGTGTGTATATATGTATACATATATATATATATATACACACTATACATATTCACATACATATACACACATCCAGTGATGTGCGGTGTGCTGGTAAATGTTTAACAACTGAATTTACAAAATGAAAATGTGTACACAACACACTTTTAAGTTTAATATGTATTGTTAACAACTTCACCACAATTTTATTAAGCTTAGACAATCAACAAAACAATAAACTGCAAGGGGTAAATGCTCACATTTAGAATTTAACCCTCAGCTTTCTCCAACTGGTAAGGGCAGACTCCAGTATGCCCCTGGGCATATCTAGAAATTATTGTGTTGTAAAAGCAAAAGACACTGATAAAACTTGTTAAGAGCCACATATTTGAACCAAGAGTTGTTAAAAGTTTTATACTTACTCTTTCCATATATAGTTCACTCTTCTCTTTTCTCTGTCCTTCCTTAGACCTTTCTTCCTAAAGTAGCCCCACAGATTAAGTTACAATCAAAATTATTGAGCCATACACCTAATGACTAAGCAATGGCTGAATAAATTGTGATGTCTATAATGTGACATTATAAATAAAAAGGACAAGTAAGATGTATATGAGGAAGTATGTGTGTTATATATGTGTATATATATTCACTATATGAGGTGATACAAAGCACTATCAATCAGTATATTAAGAAGAATAGGGCACACTGACCACAACTCTGTTAGAGAAGTCAGGGCAATAAAAACACAGCCAGATTTGTAAGGAGAAAAAAGTGAATAAATTGTTTTCGTTCTTATTTTCTTGAAATGTGGTATTTCTATTTTTAATTAAAATAGATATCACTAAAATTTTAGGTTCTTTGGAAATTTACTTAGTAATTGGTTTAATGATCATTTATTAGTATTTGTTTAGAATGTTACATTTATAATTGTTTTCTATTTAAAAATTAAGTAACTAATAAGAAAAGTACCAGAACTGATTTTAGTCATACCAATGGCGGGGGAGGAAGGGTAGGGGGGGGGCCGGAATTTTAATAGGTTCATATTATTTAGAGCTGGAAGACAATTCAGAGTCCAACTAGTCCAATTCCCTCATTTCACGGATGAAAAAACAAAAAGCCAATGAGGTTGTGTCTTGTCTATGTCAGAAACAGGATTTGAACATAGGTCACTCTGACTCCAGAGTCAATGCTGTTTGTAATATAACATGTGATAAAGGATTTTAGCAACTTAGCTCCAACTGTCTTTCTATTGAAAGAACACTGAAGGGGGTGGCTAGGTGGTGCAGTGAGTAGAGTGTCAGCCCTGGAGTCAGAAGGACCTGAGTTCGGATCCAGCCTCAGACACTTAATGCACACACAAATAAAAACCTAGCCCTGTGACCTTGGGCAAGTTACTTAACCCCAATTGCCCTCCAAAAGAAAAAGAAAGAAAGAACACTGAAGGAGAATAGCACTGCCTCCTGTCTTTTCTTTTGAAAGAATATTGAAGGAGAATAGCACTTCCTTCTTTGGAAAGAATGATTCCAGGATGTTCACAGGGAAGAGGTGGAGGATACTGTCAGGAATGACATTTTATAAGTAAACTCTCCAAAAGGTGTGAACTAGAAAAGTAACATTGCCCAAGGGTAGGATTGAGAAAGACTCTAGCTAAAATAAACTGTCATGTGCCATTGTGACCTTCCCTTTCTGCAAACACCTTTCTGAAGAAAGTAAAATTGACCTCACTATTTTTGCTTTAGATTTTCAGTCAGTTCTGGGGGCTAACTTTCCTTAGTATCACCATTGCCCATTGACTGGGGGAAGCCTTCTCTCGGCCAAAGATAACTCTAGCCCAAAGTGTCATCTAAGATATATAGAAGTAAGGCAATTGGTTATACTTCCCAGGCTTAGAATTTATTTACAGAGTCTTATGACTCACCTTTGCAAATTGAAGCAAAGAGTTTGGGGTATTTACTTTGCCTGGAGATTCAATTCAATTCAATTTAATAAGCACCTACTGTGTGCCCAGTCTTATCCGAATTCTCTCCCTCAATGTGCCCAGTCCTGTTCCTGACAGCATCCCCACCATAACATCAAAAACACAAACACCTTCATTCTAAAGTTCCCTGAGTGACACAACACTCACCACTGGTTGATTTAGATCACTTTCTCAATGCTTTGCTTGCTTTGATAGTGGAAACATGGCTTTCACAAACCTAAATAGTGCCTTTGAGTACCTGCTCATCATACTTTGCATCTCAAGCACCAGCACTATGTTAAGTGTAGCTCTAGTGTCTGACACCTTGCTCATTGAATATTCTTTCAACTGACTTGGAGATTTTACACTAGTTTCATTCTCTACATTACAGATGGCTCACAGTGATTGTCTTTCATGCATGCATGCATTACAATAGACTTTAACAAAACCACTTTCCAGGAGCGTGACCCACCTCCTAACCTCTCAAATCTTCTTGATTCTGTTCAATTTTCCCCGGGGAGAATTTGTCCCTCTTTCAGGGCACTAGCCATCAAATAAACCAGGACTTGATTAGTTATTTCCGCAGCTGCCCATTCTACCTTTAATGATGCCTTTTTTTCCTCCTTGATTAGGTAGCTCTATTGTTTGTATCCAAGTTCCTCTGTCTCTCTCCCATCTGTCTACACTAAAGTAAAACAAGTTTCTTGGTCTTATAGAGTCTTTTGTGAAATCACAGACTATCATAGTTGGAAGGTATTTTAAAAGTCATTTATTCTAATCTTCCATCCAACACAGGAATCCCTTCTTTAGAAGTCTTGCTAGATGGGTCTATTCAGCCTCTGATTGAATATGTCAAAAGACAAGCTTCTTCTTACTTATAAAGGAAGCCATTCCATTGTTGGGTAGCTCTCCATGTTAGATGATTTTTCATATTGGTCTCTATATGTAATTGGTCCCAATATATAACTGGTCGCAGTATGTAATTGGTCCTAAAGTGTAATTCGTTTTAATTTTTACCACTTAATTCTAGTTGTCCTCCAGAACAGTTGAGAAAGTAAGTCTACTCCCCCTTCTGCTTACTGATCCTTCAAAAATCTGAAGATAGCTATCATGTTGTCCTAAGTCTTCTCTTCTCCATACTTATTCTTGTCTTGTTCCTCCTGAAGATTTCTTGTTTATCAATGTCTCTCCTACAATGTGGCACCCAGAACTAGAAACCATATTCTACATGTTGTTTGACTAGCTAAACCATATGGCAGTAGACTATTGCTCACTGCTGGACTCTTCATCCCCAACTTTCTGGAAGAAGAAATGGTTTTTGTGGTCTTTTAGGACAAGGGGAACCATTGATACGGTAGTTGTTTTGCCTGTTCCCCTCCCCCAGGACCTTACAACCAGGTGGAATTGTATATACTTCGTGTGTCACAATATAATTGCAACTGTACATCAGACATTCTCTTTGCTTGTCAACTCAACCAAAATAATGAGGTCCCTTGGCTAAAAGCAAGAGCAATTCTTTCTTGGAGACAAGAACCATTTCCATGAGAAGTAACTAGAATAATTAATATTTGTTTTAATAAATGTATTCAGAAAACATTTTCATTTGTTCCACTGTAGAGAATTTCAGTGGTGGGTTATAAGAAAATTCATGGAGGCATTTCCATACCAGACTAGTAAAAATGTAGAAAATTATTGCTATAATGGACACCTAAATGTGACTTCACAAAAATCCCAGGGGGAAAACCCATTCTAAAGGCTACTCAACCTAATTAAATATCTTCCTGACAATCTGTCTGATCTGCTGGCAAGTTTTACAGATGATAAGAACGCGTTTGATTTTATGATTCTAAAATGCCATCTACTGAGAAATCAAGAATATCTGGGTCAAGATCCTGAGTTAACAACTCTGTGATTAAATAAAGATCTCTAGCTGGAGTGAAATGAGGGGGCATTGCTGGAGGAATTTTACTAGGGAAAAAAGAAAGAATGGAACAAGGGAGCATGAGCACATTTTTTTTTCCTTGAATGGATGATGGTCCAGGAGAGCAATGAATAACCCTCCAAACCACTGGGTTGAGGGAATCTGGAAGATCCTTCCCACTCTCTTCACTCAGAAATTCATTAACTACACCTTTGCTTTGCCTTGAGCCTTTCTTTCAGAAGCTAATTGGCTGCAAGACTGACAGGAGGACCAACTCTTCATTTTGCAGACTGGCTGATCTTCGATGTCTAATCACTGAAGCACCAGAAAGTACATTCATTTAACTTTAACTTTTGAAAGAGTCTCTTGAGATGGATTGTGTCATCTGGAGTTCACAGAATTCCTGAGGGAAGAGGGATTGTGGATATGTGATTAAGGAATGCTCCAGAAAGCTATTCCATGGATTTCTGTCACCTGGATTTTTATAATATGCAGTGGAGGTTTTGGAGGTGGGTAGAGGGAAAAGGAAGAAATGAAATGTATTGAATAAGTACCAGTGGTTGAGGAACTGTAATATTCTTATATGAGATAGGAAAAAAGTCATCCCAATCAGAGAATGTTAGAGCTGGAAGAGACTGTAAGGAGCATAAATTCATGTTATTTAGAAATAAAACATACTGGATTTAGAGTTAAGTTGTCTACCCAGGTTTCAGTGCTGGCTCAGCTACTTACTACCTGTTTGAACTTGGGCAAATCACTTAATCTTTCTAGATCCCAGATCCTCAACTATAAAATGGTGGCTTACTTAGTAAGTCCCTTCTAGTTCTGTATCAATGAGGCTATGATCTAATCCAAATCCCTTATACCATGTGAAGACCCCCAATGTAGGTCCGGTGGTTGGGTGGTGTCATTGCAAGAGTCATTCGAAGTCACCTCGTCAAACCCATTTACTTTCAGATGATAAACTGAGGCCCAAAAGGGTGAATTGATTTCCCCAATGTCACACAGGTGACAAGGAGCAGAGCTGAACTCTGAACCCATATCTTCTGAAGCCACATTCAGCAGCCTTTCCATTTTAGCCCACTTAAGCTCCTGGAAAGTGCAGAATGTTCTGTTTTTGTCTTGAATTTAATTGAATTGAAGAGATTAAAGGATTTGTCTAAGGACAAATAACTAGCTACTGGCAGACTAGAACTCAGATATACTGATATTTACCTAGTGTTTATTAAACACCTACTGCATGCTAAGTACTTAGTACCTGTACTACTTACTAGGGATATAATAAAAGGCAAAACAAGTCCCTCCCCTCCAGGAGTTTACATGTCTTGTTGGCCTCGTTTGTCTAGGACTGTGGGCTCTTTAGGGGCAGTGTTTCTCTCTGGTTAGTTCCCCTATTCCACAATACATTAAATACATTCCACAACAATTAAAGGTGCTCAAAGGGGAGTTAGATTAGCTGATAATGATGGAGGAATAATAAGTTCCATGAGGACAGGGTCTATTTCATTTTTGTCTTTGTGTCTCCAGTGCCCAGTACATAATAACTGCTTAGTCAATCAATCAATCAATCAATAAACCTTTATTAAGCACCTACTATGTGCCCAGCACTGTACTAAGTACTCAGAATACAAAAAGAGGCAAAAGACAATACCTAGCCTCAAAGAGCTTAAAATCTAATGGAGTAAACAACATACAAATACATACAAAGCAAACTATTTGAAGGATAAATTAGAAATAATTAAAAATGGGAAAGCACTAGAATTAAGAGGGGTTAGGGAAAATTTCCTGTAGAAGTTGGGGTTTTAGTGGGGACTTAGAAGAAGCCAGAGAGGTCAGTAGTTGGAGTGTGTTTGTTAATTGGTTGACAATTTGGTCCTGTGAGGAAAGCACAGTATAACTCCAAATGGGACCATGTATGTTACATCCTTCTTTTAGTCACCGTTTGCCATTGATAGACTAACCGCTGGGTCTATTCAGTTAGACACAAGGCTAGTGTCAGCTGCCTAGGCTAAATTCCTAGAAGGAAAAAGGAAGCCATTATCAGTTACAGATTGTTGTTGTTGTATTGTTGTTATGTACTTGTCCTTCTTTCTTGAAGAGGACCGTGATATCAGGGAGATGATGACATGACTTGCAATTGACCTTGATTTGAGTGAGGGAAGGCTGTACGAGGTCACCAGCCTGACTTTCTCCTCCAGAACCATTTGGGTCCAGTGGCCATATTCATCAAGATGACTAGAATCTCCTAATCAAAGAGCAAGATCTTAGAAGTCATCTAATCCAAGCCAAACCTGAACAAGAACAAGTGATAATTCAACAAATGATTATCCAAACTCTACTTTCTTTTTTAAAATTTTATTTGTTTGTTCTTAGTTTTCAATATTCACTTTTATAAGATTTGGAGTTCTAAATTTTCTTCCTTTTCCTCCCTCCCACCTCCCCTAGAAGGCATGCAATCTGATATAGGCTATACATGTACAATTATATGAAATATATTTCCACATTAGTCACGTTGTAAAGAAGAATCAGAACCAAAAGGAAACACCATGAGAAAGAAAAGAGAGAAAGAAAAAAAAATTCAGACTCCATAGTTCTTTCTCTGGTTGTGGATAACCTTTTCCATCGTGAGTCTTTTGGAATTGTCTTAGATCATTGCATTGCTGAGAAGAGCTTAGTCTATCAAAGTAGGTTATCTCACAATGTTGCTGTTACTGTATACAATGTTCTCCTGGTTTTGCTCACCTCACTCAGCATTAATTCATTTTTAAGTATTTCCAGGTTTTCCTGAAATCTGCCTGCTCATCATTTCTTATGGAACAATAGTATTCTATTACATTCATATACCACAAGTTGTCTAACCATTCCCCAATTGATGGACATCCCTTCAATTTCCAGTTCTTTGCCACCACAAAAAGAGCTCCTATAAATATTTTTGTACATGTAGGTCCTTTTCCCAATTTTATTTTATTTTATTTTATTTTGTGAGAGGAAATTTTATTGTAATTATTCACCTCAATAGAGTCCAGAAAGAACAGATTAGCTCAGTCCAACATGATTGGCAGTTGGAATAATCTAGTGAAGCAAGTGACCTGACTGCTAAGGATTTAACTTAGATGCTTTTAATACTTATCCAACTAACACCTCAAACATAATCCAGAAGAATGGGTTATCTTCCCCCTTTTCACTTGAGTCCCCCAACTACCTCATCTCAATATCGAAATAACTTCATTAAATACAAGTTCCAGAGAAGCAGAGCCCCCTGGAGCTTGTAGCCATGAGGACAATGCACAACAAAGAAAATGAAAATAAAACTCTGATAATTTACCAGTCTAATAAAACAAGACTTTTCAATATATTAAGAAATAAATCCAGTTACAAATGCACTATGGGTCTGGTATAATAACGCAAAGTGACCAGCTATTTACAAGATACACAAGCAGGAAAGATGCACCTATTTGGACCCTGGCCTTCAGAAGCCAAATGTGTTCTCTCCACTGTAGGCCACGTACAAGAATCCATCTTCGTCTTTCTCCTTCTCATAAAGCTGTCCCATAGTTAGGCTAGACTGTGGGATGGTTTTATCAACAAACAGGAAGATTGCTTTCTCTGAGGGAAGCTGAATCCTTTTCCTGATGATCCACATGAACTGGGCCACAGTAATGTCAGATGGAACCAGGTACTTCCGCTTGTCAATGTCAACAATCTGAGAGCCTGAGACTTTTTCCACAATCACCGGGACCCGGTCGGGGTATTTGGCTCGGATTTTGGCAGACTCTACACATCTGTGTTCCAGCGAGTGGTCCTCCTTGAACATCCACTTCATGGCGGCGGCGGCGGTGGAGAAGGGACGGAGCCGGCTCTCGGAGCCACGGAAGGGACCGGACGGGCCCGGCCTCGACCTTTTCCCAATTTTATGATCTCTTTAATATACAGACCTAGAAGTAGTATTGATGGGTCAAAGAATATGCAGTTTTATAGCCTTTTGAGAATAGTTCCAAATTGTTTTCCAGAATGGTTGGATCAGTTCACAACTCCACCAACAATGCAATAGTGTTCCAATTTTCCCACATCTTCTCCAACATTTATCATTTTCCTGCCAAACTCTACTTTCAAACAACTCTAATGAAGGGAATTACTTCCCAAGTCATTCCATTATACTCTTGGATATCTTCAATTGTTAGGACCTTTTATTGTTGGATTATTCCTATTTAGCACAAATGCCTGGCACATAGTAGGTACTTGCTAAACTTCAGTGATTGAGTGATAGTTGGTATAAAGGTTTTCTTTTTATTGTTCAATGGGAGAAGTGAGAATGGGAGAGAATAAATGCTTGTTAAAGTAATACTAAGCAAAAAGAAACAACATGCACACTGATATTGATATATATGTATATATGTATGTGTGTATATAGATATAGACATAGATACTACAGAGTAATATGAGGGTGAGTGGGGGCAGGAAGATCCTTGGAAACTAGGAAATGTCTCTTGTAGTATGTGTTACTTGAGCTGAATTTTTAACAGTCCTAAACATTTTATGAGGAGAAGGTCAAGAGGGAGAGAAGTACACATGTGGAGGACAATCTGTTCAAAGACATGGAGGTAAGAGAGAGAAAAACACGCACAGAGAACAAGGAGGCCAATTTGGCTGGTATAGAGAGTGGATACGGGGGAATAATGTAAAATTAGCTTAGGAAGATTGATTGAGACAAACTGTGAAGGGCTTTCAAGTCCTAATGGAGTTTATATTTGTCCTCAAACATAATCTTCCTCTGATTGTATATGTTTGACTCACACACCTATTTATTTGAATATTGTCTTCGTTAGTAGGAAGAAGTTCCTTAAGGGAGGATCTGTGCTTTCATTTTTGCCTTTATATCTCTATTAATGGGCACAGGACCTGCCACACAGAAGTGTGGATAAGAACTGTGCCGAGGATTTTATTGATATAGGCAAATCTATACAATGCAGATCAGTATCTTCTCTATGATTCAGAGGCTTAGAGAGTTTCTTGGAGCAATTAGAAAGCAAATTATATGTTATAAAGCTGGAATGTGTCTAGCCCTTCCTAGTTTCAAGGATAGCTCTCTATCCACTTTGACTTTCTGTCTGACATAAGTAAGCTCTTATTAAATTATTGCAGTTATATATATATATATATATATATATATATATTTTATTGATTGAGGCAAAGGGGAGCCATCGAAGCCTTTTGAGAATAGGAGTGATGAGAGGAGGAGAAAATTAATGCTTGTTAACTGAAAAAAAACAAAAAACAAAAGTAAATTAAAGTTATAATTTTAAAAAGATAGTGACATGATTAGACTTTTTGCTTTCAGAAAGTTCATTTGGTGACTGTGTGTGAAGAATGAATTGGAAAGGAGGCATGATTTTTAGACAAGGAGACCACTTAGGGGTATTTCAGTAGTATAAGCAGTGAAGCCTGAATTAGTATGGTGGCTATGTCAATGGAGTGAAAAATATACATGTTAAAGATGATGTGGAAATAGAATTAATAGGCCTTAGCAGCCGATTAACTTCAAGGGGGAAAAAAGAGTAAAGGAAAGTTGTTTTATGCATAGTAATGTTTGTGGTCTGTGGGATAATTTTTGAGATTCTTTATCTCCCCTTCATAGAAGGCTTGATAAAGTCCAGCAGAGAAATGAATGTATACACCAAACTCAGAGGGAAAAAAAAAACTTTGAGAAGATCTCAGGAGGCTCTGAGAATAAGCAGAAATGTGGCAGATGATCTTTAGTGTGAGGAAGTGCAGGCATTTAAATTAAAAATCACTCAAACTATACCGTAGGTGTGTGCTATCCAAGAGAGAGACTTGGGAACCATCATGTACTCTTACCTGATGATATCAATCCAATGTGCCCAAAATGAATCCAAATGTAGCCAAAATTGGAAAGAAAACAACATCATTACCCTGTCTTCATAGGATGCCGTATGTACATGGGGAATAGGATAAGGCTGTAGAATCTCACAATCAGATGATGCCTCTGGATAATAGAAATATCATCCACAATATCCTAGTGAGAGATTATCATCGTCAGTGATGAGGATACCACTGCTTCTGGAACCTACTCAATCTACTTTTGGACAACCCTAATTGCTGGAAATCTTGGCTTGCATTTAGCTGAAATATGTCTTGCAGCAACTTTGACCAATTTCTGACCCAGTAGAGCACATTTAAGCCCTTGCCCACATGGCAGCCTTTCAAATACTTGCAGGCAACTACCATGTCACCCCTCAGTTTTCTTTTTGGCTGGCACCAATACCTACAGAACCTTCAACAGATTCTCTGACCTGATTTCCAGCCTACTCACCATGCTGCCTCATCACTCACCTCCTTTGGGGATGTGCTCCAGTTTGTCATTTGAGTACTTAAACTTGAACACAACACTCTATATGTAATATGACCAGGGTGGACTATAATGGGACTATAGCCTTCCTCCCTCCTTCTAGAAGAGCATTATGTTTTATGTAGTCTGATCTTTAAGAGGGCAGGAAGGCCATTTTGTTTCTTCACTCCCTGAGATATAAGGCCTAGACCCAAGGGAGTTAGCATTAGAAGTTATGCTTTGCTAGCAGTGTTGATCTTTCAGGAGGAATTGAATATTGTTTTATCTTATCTTTATATCCCTTTTAATTGATTATTTTAATTTCTTACTTAATAAAGTGGCTTTTAATTTCAATTTTATTCTCCCAAGAGGGCTTATTGCATTTTTTTAACCTTGAATCTGCTTTAGTCCTGGCCTATAATACCTCTCAATTGCAGACTAAGGTCATTTTGCATTTTGTTCACTCATAACTACATTGCAGCCCACTAAAAACCCCTGGTTACTCTCCTCTCGTTTGTTTGTTTTTTTAACTTTTAGATAAGATACTTGATTATACAATGAAAAAGGCAACACCAACCATCTAGGATTGTACTTGCTTAAAAAAAGTGAAATTTTCTTTAGCAGATAGTATCTTGTCTGTATGTCAGCATCCTGTTCCACATGGAAAGAAAGTCAACTAGAGCTTTTCTCCTAATTAAAGTCTAAAAGAAACGCCAACCAAAATGAATGA
The DNA here is from genome assembly GCA_011680675.1 of Gymnobelideus leadbeateri. Lineage (NCBI taxonomy): Eukaryota > Metazoa > Chordata > Mammalia > Diprotodontia > Petauridae > Gymnobelideus > Gymnobelideus leadbeateri. Next base: position 311,076 of record WOXC01011044.1, on the reverse strand, counting down.
TGAAGGATGAGGGAAGGAAAAGAGGAAAAAAACATGATTTGGGGAAACATCTCACATTATGAATAATCTTCTAAGGAAAGTTTAAAAAGAAAACCCTTGGTTTCTATAGTAGCTTTAAACTTATTCCCACAATGACTATATTTCACTGAAAATATCTTAGTTAAACAGGAAGCTTCATTTCCAGCAATCCTTTGCAAACATTAATAAAATATATTAAATAATGTAGTTATTGGTTACTCAGTGTCTCTGGGTGAAATGCAACAAACATTTTCTGATCATTCTTTTGTTTGAAAAAAAAGTCTTGCCTGACTCTTCTGTCCTTTTGGATACAGCATCCACTCAAAGGCAAAATCCCCTAAATTCTACCCAGGGGTGGGAGGTGAAGTATTGGAAAACCCCTCTGTGTATTTTAACTTGGCCAAGATTTATGTATTTCCTCTGGGTACTGAGAGCAACCTCTGTGAAGCCTTTTGCTGATATCTGCCCTATATCTATGTTTTTTTGCGGTGTTCACTGACTGGAAAAAAATGGAAAGGAACCTTTTTTTTCAAAGTAGTCCCAGTAGCATGGCAAGTCACTGACAGCTAATTCAAAATCAACCTTGGAGATGATAGCTTAGAAAGGAGAAAAAGTCTGGTTGCAGGGGAATGCTGCTGTCTGAGGCTGCAATGAAGATTTTTATGCATATGGTAGATCCCACAAAGTCTTCAGAATTCTTGGTTCCTCTGTTGAAAATTATGAACTAGGGGTGGCTAGGTGTCACAGTGAGTAAAGCGTTGGCCCTGGAGTCAGAAGGACCTGAGTTCGGATCTGGCCTCAGACACTTAATGTACACACAAATAACCTACCTGTGTGACCTTGGGCAAGTTACTTAATCCCAAATGCCCTCCAAAAAGCAAAAAGAAAAAAGAAAAAAAAAGAAAATTATGAACTGATTAGCAGAGTGGAAAATAGGTTTGAGGACACCTGGTCTTTGTACCAGGGCATTGAAATTTAGAGCGTGCCAAAAATCTAACACAGATACTTTCAGCTGAATTTGGCTTAATTGCATCTTGTATTATTTTTCCCACCAGTTTATTTTATGGTACTATAGCTTTGCTTGCCCTGGGCACCAAAACAATGAGTTACAGCTCTGGGGTGATCTGAATCCTCACAGTCATTGCTTAGCATATCTGGGAAGAGCTTATAAAGGGCTCTGATCAAATAGTTGCAGGCCTACAGATAGATGTGTTTATTGAAACCAGCAAATTTTTTCTTGATCTAAAGGATAAGTTTTATATAACTGTTTACACTGTCAACCCAGGAGAATCTGCAGGGATTGGGGAGCAGATTTCCTCATCCTCTCTGCTTATCTGAGCTGGCTAAAGAGGAAAGGTCCTTGCTATTATTATCTTTATTTACTCTTACTACCTGATCCAGCAGTACTACCTTTTATGGTTTTCATTCTTGATTTCAACTTCTGTCAAACAGAAATAAATCTATTAATGAATGCAAAGTAAAATGAAAGGGAGAAAAGTAAGCAGTTTCTAGTTATTGTTAGTAAAATGCTTTAATCCCAGGTAGTCGAATATAATTTAAATGATACTTTCCAATTACTCCCCTCCCCACTTTCATCCTTTCTTCTCTTATATTTAATGCTCCATGTCCCCCTTATGAGCCCTCCTATTAGAAAGAGAAAGAGAAGGATAAAGTCTTTTTCATATGAACTGTACAATTGATTTTTTGAACCTAAGTGTAGTAGCCTACATTTATCTCTATTAAATTTCACCTTATTCTATTTGACTTATCAGGGAATGGTTGTAAAGTACAGAATTCTCCTGGCTGGGGAGCCCTGTACCTCCCCCATAACTGTGGGGTATTTTTCTGATACCAAAGGAAGAGGTCAAGTACTTCCAGTTTGATTATAAGTAGTAGTTTAATCAATCATTATGAATACTTATATAACAGAGACAATCTTTGGTCTGAGGTGGCAGCCAAACAATTCAGAGACTCCTGACCAAAGAACACCCAAAATCCTCATGGTAATTATAAAAACAGACAAAGGGAGGAGGAGCGAGAGAGTGTATCACTACTGATCAGTGGATATTTTTGGTTTTCTGCTTAGTAATGAGCTTGGGCATTAAGCCTACATTATGCCCAAACATAAGTTTGTGTATTGATCATGTACCAGTCACATATGGGTCATGATATTCTTGTTATGGCTTTCATAGGTCACAGTATCTAATTTTTGACTAAGTACTAAGCTATAATTCAGTATCTAAGCTGTGATTTGTTAACAGGTCACCATATTTGGGCTTCTACCTTTCACAGAGTTTATGTTTTTATGGTTTTTCACTTATTACTGTATTTTATGGATTTTTCCCACTTGGGTCCCCACAATGATACATAAATTATCATAATGAAAAAAATAGAGATGCTTCTATATAAAAGGTGAAAATAAATTAGCCTACTTTGATCAGGAAAGATATTGTATAAGAGGAAAGATGATAGTTTGTTAATATCATGAAGCTTTCTCCTCTGGATTAGGTAATCTCAAAGATACCTTCCAACTCTAACATTCTAGGGCAACATCAACTTTTTCCCAGAGACAGAACTACAAGGTATTCTAAGAAGCCTGAAATAAATTATAGTAGGACTAGCGAATGGAAACATTATTGAAAACATCAAAAAGCAAATTTGTGAAACTCCTTAATCCAATAGGTGATACAGACTAAAAATACCATTATGGTATGTTCAAAAGGGAGTTGGATTGATCCTTAGATGTTCTATAATGGGATAGCCAAGGAAGTTAAGGGTATATTAGGCTTTAAAAAAAAACTCTTTAAAATAAATTTTATTGATGCCTTTTGTCTTTACAAAATGGTCCCTGCCAATTTTCTCTCTAGATGGAAATATCCCTTGCAAAAAGAAAATCAAGTAAACACATCCAAAGACTATATCTCACTATGTACATAATATCCTGTTAAAGGAGCTCTTTACCTCTCTGCCATGAGAGAGGCAATATGTTTTGTTATCTGTTCCTTAGGACGTGCATTGTTGTCTCGTTAAAATGTTGTATTTTGTTTTTTTTTAAATATGAAATAGTGAATATCTATTACATAAAACTTGTTTTTATTTTCCAAGCATATAACAAATCCAAATTGGTAGTTTCGTAACTGTCCTGCTTGTCTGGGTCTTCCTCTGAATTTCTTTTTTTTTCTACCAATTTTTAAAATGTTTCATTGATGCTCTTTTAATCTTTTTCAGGGCATTGCTAACACCAACACCCTTCTGTCCTTTAAATTCTCCTCCCCCTAAAAAAAATTAACAACTATCCTTTTGATAGATAAGCAGTCAAGTAAAACAAATCTACACATTGGTCATGTCTATATCTTATTCTATATCTCTATCCAGAATACCAAGGAGGTCCTCCTCTGTCAAGTAGTGGAAAGCTTGAGCTTTCTGGATTCGTGGTTGCCCACTGCTGATTTTCTTAGGTCTTTAGAGCTGATTTCCTTTACAATATTTTAGTCATTACATACATTCTTCTCCTGGTTCTGTATACTTGATTCTGCATCAGTCCATTCAAATCTTCCCAGATTTTTATGAATCTATTCCTTTTGCCATAATTTCTTTAGCCATTCCTCAATTAACAAGCATCTGCTTTGTTTCTAGTTCTTTGGTACTACCAAAAGAACATTTATAAATATTTTGGTGTCTATGGAGCCTTTCTCTTTATCAATGATCTCCTTAGAGTATATGTCTATGAATAGAATGTCTGTCAGTGAGTATGACCTTTTATTCACTTTATTTGCAAAATTCCATTACCTATAATGTTGTACCAATTTACAGCTGCAGTGCTTACCAAAGTAAGGTGATATTATTATCATTATCTTACAAATGAGGAAACTGAGGCTCACAGAAGTTAACTTAGAGTTAGCAAGTTCACACAGTTAGTAAATGTCAAAGGCAGAGTTTAAACTCAAGTCTCGCAATGCATTGCTGTGTCTATCTTTACACAACTTCATCAGCATTGATTATTTTCACCTTTGGTCACTGCCAATTTTCTGGTTCTGAGATAAAACCTCAAGATCATTTTACTTAGTATTTCTGTTATTATTCATGATATGGTGCCTCTTTTCATATGGCTGTTAATAGCTTACTTATCTTTTGAGAACTGTTTGTCCACAACTATTGACCACTTATTTATTGAGAAATAGCTTTGGGCTTATATATTTCAGTTAGTTGACTGAACATATTGGTTACCAAATCCTTATAAGATATTTGATACAAAGCTTTTTTTCTCCTCAGTCTACTGCTTCCCTTCTTATCCAAGATGAGTTAATTTTGATTGTGCAAAACTTTTCAGTTTCACATAATCAAAATTATTTATTTTATATTTTGTAAAGTTCTATAAAAATGTTTTAATATGCAACATATCCTACTTTCATTTTAGTTACTTGTTTTATATGTCTTGGAATAGAGTTCACTTTTGTTACATTATATATTAAGCTTACATTTGATAAACAATTCATTTTTTCTAAGTATATCACTGATTAGCTCACACATTATTTTTGCCTTTTTTTGGAGGTCAACTGGGGTTAAGTGATTTGCCCAGGGTCACATGGCTAGTTTTTGTGTTAAGTATCTGAAGTCGAATTTGAACTCAGGTCCTTATGACTCCAGGGCTGGTGCTCTATTCACTGCACCACCTAGCCACCCCCAGCTCACACATTTTTGATGAAGTTTAAATCAGGTGATTTAAATCAACCCCGGGAGGTAGGTACTATTATTATCTCCAGTTTACATATGAGGAAATTGGAGCAGACAGCAGGTAAGTGACTTGCCCAGAGTAACACAACTAGTAAGTGTGTAAGCTGTTATATATCAAAGTACAGGTAGCCAAGTGAGGGTGGGTGCTAGGTGCAGGATTATTGTTACCTGAAGAAACACACCAACATCCACTTCTTACTTCTACTCATCTGTTTTCTTGTTAAGCCCCATTACAGGTTCTAGACTATCAGGTACAGATAAATCAGAGATTACAAACATTGCTGAAATTCCTTCTCTAATTGGCTCACCCACCATCTCAGGCTGAACTGAAAAAAAATCTCTTTTCTGTCTTGGGTTAACTTCCTCTCTCTCAACCCCAAAATGTACACATACTTGAGCAGAAATCACAGTAAATGGCCATACATATTAATAGAGATTTCAAAAAGCATAGGACAGAAAAAAAAAAAAAAACCAACAACATTTAAAAGAACAGACTTCTACTTCCAGGCTACTAAGAATCTAACTAGGGGTACTGAATCTCTCGACCCCTGCAGCTATCCCTACTCTTGTCATTTGGAGGAGAAACAGTAAATGAAGTTAAATTGGTACAGGGAAGCCAGAGGTTTCCCTAGGCACCTCTTTTTGCCATTAAGGAAAGACAGGTCTGAATTCTGGTCGTCTCATGAATTCTGGTCTTGTTGGTCAATCCAATCAGGTTTGTCCTCGCCTTCCTGCATGCTATTGTATCCCACAAAGTTTTATTTAGCTGCACTTGCTCTCCCCAATTTTGATCCCAGAGGTAGACATCCGGTCCCCCAGGTCCCTACTGGCTTGGCAGGCAAAGCATAGGGGACTTGTGTGGCTCCTGGCTCTCCTATTCTGTCTCTTCACATGGCTTATCTCTGTTAGTTAATAATTAGTAAGTAAAGATTTATTAAGCTCCTACACTGTGCCAGGCACAAGGCTAAGTGCTAGGGATACAAAAAGAGGCAAAAGACAGTCCCTGCCCTCTAGGAGCTGACAATCTAATTTGGTTTCTTTGTATTTCCTACCAAGATTAAAAAAAAATTTTTTTCAAACCCCTGGAAACTTAGTGAACTCGGAGCAAAGTCTCTATGGCAACACCCCTGGCTGAGGGGTTCTATATGGTTGTGACAAGAGACAGGAAAGACTATCCCTAGGAAAACGTAAGCCCTACTAAATGGCTGGGTCTCTGCACACTGTCAGCCTCTAGGAAAAAATGGGGAGAAAAGGGAGGTATGGAGGGAAGGCAGGCACCGGAAGAGAGTAAAATCTAGGTGTAGAGGCCTACGATGAGGCAAGGGAAAATGAGGGGTAATGCTATGTGGCTCAGACTGACAGAGGACTATGAGGCACCAGGAGGAAAAACCAGTGGTCCACTACGAAGAGAAAATGTACTTTGCAGATGCCAGAACCTGGCACAATTATTACTCCCTAGTTATGACTGTATCATTACCCTAAAACTGACTACTCCTCCCAACTTCCTGAACTTGGGAGTTCACCCCTCTATAGGCAGTTTGGTGTCCCCCTGGGTTCTTGGGAGCTTACCATATTCATTCCAGGCTTAGCATAGATACCTGACTAGCTTTAGCCCTACTGAAGTTCAGAACTCAAATGGTCATCAGCCTCAGCCCTCCCTGTAGCAAAGATTACCAATTACACCACCACATTCAAAACATTCAGCTTTTTTACTGTCTTTAATCTCAGCTGTGTTTGTTTGCTGATTTTTAAAAATATATTTTATTTTTCCCCACTTATGTGTAAAAACAAAGTTTAATATTCTCTGATTGTTTTTTTTTTAAGTCTTATCCTTCCCCTCCCCACTCCCTGATATGGTAAAGCAGTCTGATCTAGGTTATACATACACAATCATGTAAAATATTTCCATATTAGTCATTTTGTAAAATGGAAGGAGGGAAGCTCCTTGAGGTTAGGAACTGGTTTTTGCCTCTTTTTTTTATCCCCTGCACTTAGTACAGTACCCAGCACATAATAGATAATTAGTAAATTAATAAATATTCATTGATTGATTGACTCCAGCCCAGGCATTTCATCCTAGTTGCTTCTCGGCTTTGTAACCAGAACTGGGAAGAAGAAAGAAAAGAAAAAAAAGAAAGAGAGAGAGAAAGAAAGAGAGAGTGAAAGAGAGAGAGAGAAGGAAGAAAAGAAAGAGAAGTAAAAGAGGGAGGAAGGAAGGAAGGGAAAGAGAGAGAGAGAAATAGTCTGTTTTAGTCTGTATTCTTTAGAAACTATATCATAGCTTTTTGGGGGAATGGGTGGATAATAAATTGGAGGTAGAGTGGGACTCTTATCAAGGAGGTGGTAATTTGTTGGTGTTGGTGAATAAGCACTGTATTTAGAGACAGAAGACTTTAGTTCAAATTCCAGTTCTGACACTTATCTGTGCTAAGGAGTAGATTATCTGATTTTTCTGGGTTTCAGTTTCCTCATCTCTAAAATGAAGGTACTGGCCCAAATGATCTCTAAGATTCCTTTCGACTCTCGATGTATGATTTGATTCCATGAGCCTAAACCAAAGCCCAATTGATTTAAAGAAAGCAGGTTATGACAAAGAGTGCTTGACCAAAACCAAGTATAGCTATTTCTAGAATGCCAGCAAAGTAGAAAGAGTACAATTTGAAGGCTAAAAAAAAAAAGAAAGAAAGAAAGAAAGGGAGGACCAAGGGAATCAGTGAAACTACACACCAAAGGAGATAAAACTTTCAACAATGACTGTAATGACACAATCCATCAGATTTACAGAGATCTCCAGGGAAATGAAGAAGAGGCGGTAGGAGAGCTGTTAAACCTCTCTGGCACTGGAAAGGAGAAAGATTGAAAAATTTTTCCTCCAACTCTAAATCACACAGGACTCTCATGAATGACTTCAACTACTGGAATAGATGTTGGGTTAAAACACAGTGCATCAAAATGGTTCCTATATTATGCAGAAGACAGCTTTATGACCCAGAAAATAAATAATCTAACCAGGAGGAGAAATCTCACCAATCGAAGGAAATGCATCTGGACAATCATCCAGCCAGTCAATCTATCTCTCCTGAGCAGACAAAGGGCAGCTGTACCATAAGAACCACAGATAAGTGGTGATAAACTCTTTAAATATGGGAAAGTAAAATGGAGCCCTCTGGGCCCAGAAACCCTATATATGCAATGAGAGATAAGACATGCTCAGTATTACTTGAAAATAGTGAATATAAAGACAAGGACGATAAATCAAGTTTTGTATAAATGAGGTTCTTTGATGAATTTTAAACAATTATGCGTGTAATGGGGCTGGTGAGCAGGCACAGTGTGCTCAGCTGATGCCAATCCCTCTTGGGGAAGAGTCTGGGAAGCCTGCTTCTGGAAAGGTATGCTATATGAAATGTAGGTGCTCTAGAAAGATCTGGAGCATGCATGGACGTTCTGTATGGAACTCATCACAGTCAGCCTCATGATAAAGAGGACCCTTTATTATGAATAATAATAGCATATTGTGTGTGTGTGTATGTGTGTGTGTGTGCCAGACACTGTGCTAAGCACTTTACAAATATCATCTCATTTGATTCTCACAAGAACCTTCAGAAGCAAGTGCTATTATTACCGACATTTTATAGATGAGGAAACTGAAACAAACAGAGGCTAAGTGACTTGCCCAGGGTCATACAGTTGGGAAGTTTCTGAGGCCAGATTTGAGCTCAGGTCTTCCTGATTCTATTGCCTCTAGAATCAAATGCAAAATATTCTGTTTGGCATTCAAAGCCTTTTGTAAACAAGCTTCCTCCTACCTTTCCAGTCTCACACCTTACTGCCCATCAAGTACTCTTCATTCTAGTGACATTGGCCTCATGGCTATTCATTAAATAATACATTCCTCGTCTTGGCTCTGGGCATTTTCTCTGGCTGTCCCTCGTTCCTGGCACACTCTGTTTCCTCAGCAACAAATACTGATCTCTTTAGCTTCCTTTAAGTCCCAGCTAAAATCCTACCTTCTCCAAGAAGCCTTTCCCAATCCCTCTTAAGTCTAATTCCTTGCTTCTGTTAATTCTTTCCTATTTATCTTGTATATAGTTTGCTTTTTATGTGTGTTTACATAGGAGATGTTTCCTTCATCCATAAGATTGTAAAGTACTTGAGGACTGGCACTGTCTTTTGCCTCTTTCTATATCCCTTGAACTTAGCACAGTGCCTGGTTCATAGTAGGAGCTTAATAAATGTTGATTGATTGATTGATTGACTCCAGGCCAAGCACTTCAACCTAGCTGCTTATCATCTTTGTAATTGGAGCTGGGATACAATCCAAAGGCACTAGTCAGTCAGAGAAAGTCCTTTGGTCTGACTCCTTCCTGCCCAGCTGAATTCTGAATAAGAGGCCACAGAAAAGAAAGACAGTGCTATAAAAGGGGTAGATCTCAGACCCTCCTCATTTGAGGTGGATATGTAGCAGGGCACTACGGGGCTTTTTTCTCTACATCTTTGAAATATATTCTCTCTTGCTTGAGTTGAAGATTAGAAATGGCCATAACCTTGTGAGTTTCAAAACATCAGGAAAACATGACACCAGAAGTTCTGGGAGCAGAGTCCATGTGCAGTTCAGCAACCATCCATAAAGGCCCCAAGGAATGGCATCTAAAATCCAAATTCACCATAGCTAAGACACAGATTCATCCAGAGGGCAGGCCATATTTGGAAGGAAGCTTGGTGAGGAAAATGCTATATAGAAACTGAGCTATCTGAGCCCTCTCTCCACAAGGAGGGAGTTGTTATAATAGAGAGTATCCTACCCTCCCCTGCACCCCCTTCACCGCCCCCCCCACCTCCGGGCTTTTTAAATGAGAGCTTGAATCCATAGCATTAGAGAAGAAACATCCCAACCACTAGGGGGACTCCTAAAAAAACCCTAAGGGGTAGCTGTGTAGTCAGCCTCACTCTGTGAAAGTTGGACCACAGTAAGTGCTATACAAAAATACACAAAGAAGATCTAGGTTAAGGGTAAGATGTTTGGCTTTGTTATTTTTTAACCTGGGAACACAAACATTTCCTTGGCATTTGCATTAATATACATGTATGTGTCCTTGAGACATTTGTTCCAAACTTCTGAGATTCAGCTTCTCCTTTCTTCTTTGTTAGGGATGGGCTTCCTGATGTTATTCCTTCACAGTGGGGATATTGGGAATGGAAGGAATTTCTGAGGACAGAGACAAAAAAGGGGGCTGTTCCTGGGAAATAAGGCCTTGTTTGACCAGGCTGATCTGAGCCATATGGAAAATGTTTGCTTGAGAAGTTGCATACTGTCCATCAGGAAAAATGAGAGGCTTTGCTACTGGTCTCCCTGACTTAGAGGGACAATAAGGATATAGCCTCTGCTCTGAAACCCAGGGACCTCTGGCACTCAGCCAACCAGGGTGTGGAACCAAGCAACAAAAACAGACTCCCCAAGCCAAGTCTGGAGAAAGGCTTCATGTCTTTGTCCAGCTGCACCTGAAGACAAGACTGGATTGGCCACATGGAAAAAAGGGGGGGCAGAGGAGGGGAGCTTAGTGGATTCTTTTGACATATAATTCCTGCCAGATGTTGTTTTCCTTACTCCCGTGGAGCATAGCTGAACGGATGCCAGGGGCTGAGCTCAGTCCCTGCCACCCCGCCCCAGATGACGTCCCCATGGAACGCCTCCAGAGTGTGCTGTGTGGTCAGACAAGATAAAAACTCCAAAGAGAGGCCACATTGAGGGATCAGCTGCTAACTTCATTACCAGCATTCCTCTGAGTACACATCACAGTTTGGGCAAAGTCTGAAGTGAAAGAACATAAATGTATACTCATTCATTTGTTCATTCAACCAGCCAGACTTCCCTGAGCGTCTACTACATGAGAGAATCTGTGCCAGCAACTATAAAACATAATCTGGGTCCAGGTGAAAGTACTCCATTTTCATGAGCTATTTAGGTTTCACTATTCAGAAATTACATGGCATGTGGAATGCCCCATTAGAATAATGGTGAGAGTAGGGCAAAAGATGAACCAAAAGGTCATGTATGATATGATATGATATGATATGATATGATATGATATGATATGATATGAAATGATATATGACATATGATACAATGTGACCCGACACATTGCATTATAGTATATTATTCTTATATTAAACTAAAAAATTGATTTTGAGGGGTGGCTAGGTGGCACAGTGAATAAAGCACTGGCCTGGAATCAGGAGAACCTGAGTTCAAATCCGGCCTCAGACACTTAACACTTGCTAGCCATGTGACCTTGGGCAAGTCACTTAAACCCAACTGCCCAGCCTTCCCCCCTCCAAAAAAAAAAAAATAAAATAAATTGATTTTGAAATTAAAAGGCTAGTTGAAAATGAGATATGTCCTTCTTATCCTAGGGGACTGGGTTAAATCACCTTTGGAAAAGATTGCTAAGAAACCCTGAAGCCCTTTTCCCTCTCCAACTGGTGTTTGATTTTCCTTTTAATAATTTCTCTTCCTATCCTAACATATACTATGGCATTCTGACTATCCTTGGCTTTTGGCAGGGACCTGAAGATATCCTCATCTACTCACATATTCTACATCTATTGAGAACCACCCACTCTGAAACTCTCTGTCTTAAAAAAAATCTGTATTATATATACCTATATTTTGTTCCTCTCTATAGTTACATTTTTTTATGACTCTGAATACATTATGCTATCCTCTGAAAAATCATTAGGCTCCTTGCTAGGGATTGTAGGCATGTCTGAGAAATAGGAATTAGGAGAAAGTTAATACCAGCCTCCTACACAATGTTGAATGGTAGACCTTATGAACTTGTGCCTGTACTGCATAGATAAAGCATCCTAGAAAATAGGCATATTCGAGCCACTATATTGCCCCAGATTCATTGTGAGGAATAGTAATAGTTCATATTTATATAGTGCTTTAAGACTTGAAAAACACTTCATAAATATTATCCCGTTTTATCCTCACAACATCCTATGAAGTAGGCAAATTGACATTAATGGCTAAATGGCATTGGACTGCTAATCACTTGGTTAACCAAAAATATAAGGCGCACACTAAGTGTACTGGCAGTCGATATGGAGAACAACCCTGGAATGGGGCCTAGAGCCAATAGGATTAGAAGACGTTCTTCCACCCTTTGGGTTACCTCTAGAACCCTGCAAGGGTTCAAAGTTTAAACTGAGCAGGATGGCTCTAGGTGACCTCTAAGTTTCTGTCTATGTCTGTAATAGGAGGCTTTTGACCATTGTCCCAGCTGCTTTTGGGTTATTAGTAAAGGCTGGCAGGAGACAAACTGGACACACAAATCCACCATGTTCCAGAGCTATTTAGTCACTCTATCCACTGATCAACAAGTAGTCACTCCCAACTCTATCCAAATCATTGCGTTTTCTGTCTCTAGCTTTGCAGGTAAGTGGTACAGTGAATAGAGCTCTGAATCTGGAGTCAAGAAGACTTGAGTTCAAATTCAGCCTGAGACACTTACCAACTGTGTGCAGTGGTCAAATCCCTTCAACCTCTGTTTGTTTCAGTTTTCTCAAATGTTAAATTGGGTGTAGTAACAACACCTATCTCCTAGGGCTTTTCTGAGGATCAAATTAGATAGTTGTAAAGTGCTTGGCACATAGTAGGCATTTAATAAATGTTTGCTTGCTTTTTCCCTTCCACTCCACAGTGTTCAAAGGGAAGACTAGAAAAGACTATTCCAGGAAATCAAAGTTGATTTGTACAAAGCTTTCATTTGAGGAATAGATTTTTAAAAGCCAAGGCTAAAAAATCTAGAAAGAGATCTTCAACTACAGCAGTGACCATTAGTCATAATAAAATATGAGAATGGCAAGTGTACTTATTGACATGGTAAAAAAATAGAATTCAGGAAGAAAACTCCAGGCAAGACACCAATCATCACATAGTGACCATGAATATTGCATATTATATGTATTGAAACAGCATCAAAAGAGGTGGCTAAATAAATATGAAGGGGATGAAGGAACTGTCCTAAACATCTTAAAATGATCATGTTGCATAATTATTAGGGTTCATACATTACATTATAAGTAGCCAGATCCCCCAGGCTTAGAAGACATCAAGAACTCTATTGCTTCTTTTAAAAATGACCCAGAAAATCTTGGCAATTTTCACACTATTACTGTCTATTTGCAAAGTCTATGAGCTTTTCATAAGAATTGCCACTTTCACATCAAGATGAGCCTAGAGAATTCCTTCAGTCATGAGCAGGTGAATTTTGTGGTTGATATTTTCTGCCTTTGATCACATATATATGTTACGACAACTTCATGAAAAATGCAAAGTTGAGGGCCAGACCCTGCATTCTGGGTGCTTGTTGACTACAAGATGGTGTATTTTACAGTAGTAGAGGAAATCCAGTAGCTTGACTTCAATGAAAATATAAAATATTCACAGCACAACTAAAATCAAGCTGCTTGCAGGGCCTTGGGGAATTAACTTCCACAAAGGGGAAACAATCTTCTCCTGACTATTTTGAGATTACTTGTAAAAGTGGTTTCTGCTCTTGGACTAAAGGGATGGAATCCTTACTAGTGGTAAACTTTTCACTTGTTTGCTTTTTGAAGATGGAAGTGCTTTGTTTGCAAATGTCACCCCAGGATTCCAAGAAAATTTGAAGCAACTGTGAAGGTTGCATGAGGCTGAATGTCACCCAGTCAACAATTCCATTTGACAGAAATACTTTAAGTACTGATTATGTACAAGCCCCTTGGCTGGGTGCTGGGAATATAAAGATAGATACACTATACATGCTGCTGTCAAGGAGTTTATAGTATAATGGAAGGAAAGACAAAAGCCTAAAACCTGTTATACACAGGAAAAAATATAAGTTCGAAAAAGAGAGAGCAGGTATTGGGTTTAACACATCCTGACAATGAATGATGTCCTGAGAAGCCACTTTCCTATTTCTCATTTAACATTCTCACAAGTTGCCATTCAGTTCCACATTGAGAAGGAACCCACAATGTACAAGCCATTATGTTAACTATCAGAGATACAGAAATAAAGTGACAGCCCCTCCCCCCAAGGATTTTCCATTCTGTTGGAGGCAGAGAGTGAAGGGATCACAGCACGTATGTAAATAAGTATAATATAATTTAGAGAAAGCTAGGGTCAGAGAGGAAGACAAAAGGCTCTAAGAAAACTCTAGGAGGAAGAGAATAGTCATGGGGTTGGGAGTAGAGATCAGGGAAGGCTTCATGAAGGAGGTGGTAACTGAAATAGACTTGGAAAGGAAAAAAAAGATTCTGAGAGGTGGAGTTGAGGAAGGCGTTTGAGATAACGTAATCAAATATATGGAGGCAAGAAGTGGGGAACACATTAAGTAGCGAAATTTCACTGGAAAGTGGTGTGTAAGGAAAGTATCATGAAATAAGAGTGGAAAGGTAGGTTAGAACTAGATTGTGAAGAGTCTTAAAGGCCAAAGCAAGGAGTTTTTATTTTATCTTACAGGTAATTAGTGAAGAGAGAACTGAGGCTTTCAGGGGCTTGGATGGTCCTGATGTGGAGGAGAATTCTGTAGTTTTTGCGTATAATGCCCTCTCATTTGCTTGGAACAAGGTAGGGGAGGGCCAGGGTTCTATGATTGCTATGTGCAAATTCTTTTTTTTTTTTTTTTAAAGCAATTGGGGTTAAGTAACTTGCTCAAGGTGACACGGCTAGTCATTGTTTATGCGTGGGTGCTCATTTTCTGAGGCCGGATCTGATCTCGGGTCATCCCAACTCCGAGGCCGGCACTCTTACTCACTGCGCCACCTCGCCGCCCCTTATGTGCAGATTCTTATGACTTGAAGGGACCTTGAGGCATCATGTGGCACCAGTTAATGATGGATGTCTGAGTCAAGGGGCATGAATGTCAGTGTGAACCTAACTTAACAGGACAAGCTCAAACATATCACTCACTTGCCATAAACAAGTAAGGGGCTCTTTTTTCTGACCAGGATTCCTACTAAAGTGTGTATGCCCATGTCCACAAAGGAAGTCAAGCACTGCTCCACACCCTTTCTGATTTGTGCACATGAGTGCTTGTCCTGCTAGAAAACCTAGCCAGGTTTCTGATCCTTTCAACATGGAGTTATCTCATTGCAAGTGAGGTATAGAAGGGGAAGCCTACGCTTAACTAAAGCCAGGCACCAGAGATCTGGAGGTGGCAGATGGGGTAGGCAGCAAAGACTGCTTCCTCAGTTCATGGAGTCAGATGATTCAGGGAGCTCTTATCCTGGGAATTTTTCCCTTCTCCCCTTTGCAGAACCAAACCAGAGCTTCTGGGAAAGGAGCAGTAGAGGGAAGATGCAGTAAGATTGAATTGCCAGCTATGCTTGACTCCTAGGCAACATTTGCAAGTTTTTCCTTATGCTCTTCCCTTCCTTTATTTACTCCCCTCTTCTCTCTCTTGTCTGTCCCTCACCTCAAGCACTAATGGTCTGACTGGGGCTTTGCTTCCATATTCCTAGAAGCCAGGCCTATCTGAATAAAGCCTGAGAAGCCATTAGCTTTTTTGGCTTCCATACAATGCTGCTGATGTCTATTGAATTTGTAGGTCACTAAATACCCTAGATATTTTTCATATAAAGTGCTATCCAGATATGCCTCTGCAATCTTGTACTTATGAAGTTAAATTCTTGATCCTAAGTCAATTTCTTGACCCCAAATGACTTCACATTCATTCTCTGTTAAATTTCATCTTGCCAGTCAGTTCAATTTTTTAGCTTTTACCCTCCCCTTAAGACACTTAACAGTTGGATCACTTAACCTATCTGTGACTCAATTCCCTCAGCTGTAAAATGAGGGAGTTGGACTCAGTGGCCTTTAACTTCCTTCCAGCTCCAGATTTAGGATTTTATGAAATGTGTTGCTCAAATAGAGCATTATCCTGATTTATCAGTTTGGCAACCCTGTTAGGAAAAGATAGGAGGTTAATCTAACATACTCTGTTCCTGATAAAGCCCCGCTGGCTTTCTGAGATAATCTCCTCCTTATCTATGGCAGCTAGGTAGCACAGTAGATAGAGCACCAAATCAGGAAAATTCATGTTCATGAGTTCAAATCCAGCCTCAGAGACTTCCTAGCTGTGTGACCCTGGGCTAGTCATTTAACCCTGTTTGCCTCAATTCCACCTCCGTAAAACGAGCTGAAGAAGGCAATGGAGACATTCTACTATCCTTGCCAAGAAAACCCCAAAATGGGATCACAGGGATTCGGATAGGACTTCCTTAGCTAGATGTTTATTGTCTCTTTAATAGTGTAGTCTGGAGGAGAAGTTGTACAGACACAGGTACATTAATGCATAGAACTGTGAATTGTGGAAAACCCTTTACCAAGTGAACTGGAATGATGCAAATAAAGTGACAAAAATGTCCATACCCTTTAACCAGAGATTCTGCTGCTAGGTATATGGTCCAAAGAGGCCATTAACAAAAAGAAAGGCTACATGAAATATTTATAGTAGCATTTTTTGTGGTATCAAAGAATGGGAAATAAAATAGATGCCCACTGATTAGGAAATGTCTACACAAATTATGGGCCATGAATATACATGAATGTAATGTATTATTGTACAGGAAAAAACAAGTATGATAAACATAAAGACATGGAATGACTTACATGAACTACTACAGTGAAATAAGTAGAACTAGGAAAATAAAATGCACAATGAATTCAACAATGTTATGGGGAAAGAACAATGATTAAAAAAACAACCAAAATTGAATATTGTGAAATTATAGAGAATGAACTTGATCTCAAAGAAAAAACATGAAAATTCATCTCTCGCCACTCCTTTGCAGATGGGAAAGACTATGGATGTGGGGTACTGCAAATAACATCAGATCTTTTTGATGTGTTGATTGGTTTTGCTGATTTGATTTTCTCTTCATTTTTTTTCTTTTAAAAAATTCTTTATTACATGGAATGGTTCTCTGGGAGGGGTAAGGAAAGACACAGGGGAAAATCTAGATATATTAAAAGAAAAGTTGTTCGTTCTGCCATGTCTGATTCTTCATGACCCCATGAACTATAATATACCACAGGCCCTTCTATCCTCCACTATCATTCAAAGTCTAAGCTCATGTTCATTGCTTCCATGACACCATCTATCCATCTCATCCTCTGCTATCCTCTTCTCCTTTTGCTTCAATCTTTCCCATCATCAGAGTCTTTTCCAATGAATTATGTCTTCTCATTATATAACCAAAGTATTTAAGCTTCAGTTTCAGTATTTGACCTTATGGTAAATTTTGTGAGTTAATTTCTTTAAGAATCAACTGATTTGATCTTCTTGCTGTCCAGGGGACTCTCAAAGGTCTCCTCCTCTGAAATGTGTTGATTCTGTGGCATTAAGTTTTCTTTCTAGTCCAGTTCTCACAGCCATACATTACTACTAAAAAAATCCATAACTATATGGACCTTTATTGGCAAGGAGATTTGCCTTAGCTTTCCTTCCAAGAAGCAAGTGTCTTTTAATTTCATGGCTAGTCACCACTGCAGTGATCTTTGAGCCCAAGAATATAAAATCTGACACTACTTCCATTTCTTCTTCCTCTATTTGCCAAGACATGATGGTACCAGTTGCCAAGGTCTTAATTTTTTTTATGTTAAGCTTCAAGCCAGCTTTTACAAAAAACTCTCCCCTTTTACCCTCATTAAAAGCCTTTTTAATTTTTCTTCACTTTCTGCCCTCAGAGTGGTATCATCTGCATATCTGAGATTGTTGATATTTCTCCCAGAAACCTTAACTGTGACTTTTGCTTCATCCAGGCTGGCATTTTGCATATAAGTGAAATAAATAAAGTGACAATATACAGCCTTGTAGTATTCCTTTTCCAATCTTAAACAAATCAGCTGTTCCACATTCAGTTCTAATTGTTGCCTCTTGGCCCACACACAGGTTCCTCAGGAGACAAGTAAGATGATCTAGAGCCAGACATCCTGGAGAATGAAGTCAAGTAGGCCTTAGGAAGCATTGCTAACAATAAGGCTAGTGAAGGTGATGGAATTCTAGTTGAGCTATTTAAAACTGTAAAAGATGCTGTTAAAGTACTACACTCCCAACAGATTTGGAAAACATAGCAGTAGCTACTGAATTGGAAAAGATCAGCTTACATCCTGATCCTAAATAAGGCAATTCCATTACCAAACAATCGCACTCATTCCACACACCAGCAGAGGTATGCCTAAGGTTCTGCAAGCTAGGCTTCAGTAATATGTAAGTTGAGAATTACCAAAAGAGCAGACTAAATTTTTAAGAGGCAGAGGAACTAGAGACCAAATTGACAACATTTGTTGGATTATGGAGAAAGCAATGGAGTTCCAGGAAAACATCTACTTTTGCTTCATTGACTATACTAAAGCCTTTGACTGTGTGGATCACAACAAAATCTGGCAAGTCTTCAAAGAGATGGGAATACCAGATCATCTTACTTGTCTCCTGAAAACCAAAGTTAATAGTCTAAATAAAGATAATAGTCTAAAATAAAAGTCTATTCTAAAAATATATAAATAATGAGTCTATTTTTAAAATATTATACTCTAGAGTTTTTCCAGTGGTTGTTGCTGCCCTGGCTGATATTCTCCCTTTAAGGAAGGTAGGAAAATTTCCATTTCAGAGGGGATAGGGCTGCCCTGTTCCAGACAGGCCTGACTTCACATTCTCCACATTTCCCTGATCTGTTTCCCAAAATCTGGGGGCAGGAACACCTGGCACATCTAGCATGTACCCTAACATAAGAAAGATACTCGTGACTGGCATTATCTTAGAATATAACCCAGGGCTCTCAAAGAAGGCCTCAACACAGCTTTCTGTTGTACCCAGTTTCCATCTTCTTTATCCCAGTGTCTTTTAGACAAATTTTGTTTATGGTATAAAAGTAAGACTCTTTATCATCCTTTATGAACTGTTTACTATTTATGCCTAATTAATAAAAAGTGAAATAATACTGCAAAAAAATTAAATATGTATCTGATTCACCTTATTATAAGTCTCTTTTGCTTTCAACACTAAGTTCTTCATTAATGTTTAGTTTTTATAGTCATCTTCATAGGGAGTTGTTCAACTCTAAAACAATCAGAGGGAAAAATTTTCCAATTAAAGTCAGTGTTGCTTTAAGTTCATTTCCTTGGGATATTTAGTGAATTGTAAATGCAATTGTATTCAGAAAATTCTTTCATATATTTAAAGAAAGCATCTGTCACCTTAGGCTATACACACCCAGTTTTTATGGTCAATCTTTTACAAAGAAATTTCCTATCTCTGATCAATTATGGAACCTCTCTGGATCCTTTACAATTACTCCATATCCTTTTTAAAGTGTTCATACACACGATTTAATCTTTTTAAAAACATCTGACTGGGGAAGCTAGGTGATACAGTGGATAGGGTGTCAAGCCTGAAGTCAGGAAAATGTTTTCCTGAGTTCAAACCTGGCCTAAGACATTTACTAAGCTATGTGACTTACACAAGTCATTTAACCTTCTTTGCCTCAGTTTCCTCATCTATAAAATGAGCTGGAGAAGGAAATGGCAAACCACTCCAGTATCTTTGCCAAGGAAACCCTATATGGGGTCATGAAGAGTCAGATGTGCCTAGAAAAACAATTGAACAACAACAAAATATTTGAGGCACTGTACTAAGGGTTGAAGATACAAGATACTAGCTGTGTGACCCTAGCCAAGTCACTTAACCATCTTTGCCTCAGTTTCCTCACCTGTAATATGAGTTGGAAAAGGAACTAGCAAACCACTCCAGTATCTTTGCCAAGAAAACCCCAAATGGAGTCACAAAGAGTCAGACACATCTGAAACAACTGAACAACAAAAACAACTTCCTTACCCTAGTCCAGTGCTCTATCCATGGCACCACCTACCTGCCTCAGGAAGGCCTGAATTCAAATTCTGCATTAGATTTAATGCAGTTTCAAATAATTTAATTCCTCCCAGCCTCAGTTTCCTCATCTGCAAAACAGTAATAACAGTAGCACCTACTTCACAAGGTTGTTATGAGGATCAAATGAGATAAGATACATAAAGTATTTTTTGCAAACTTTAAAGCACTATATGAATGTTAACTATGACTACTAATTACTTTTCAGTTGTTCCTTATCAAACTCCTTTTAACACACTCCAGTACTACCTTGGCTTTTTTTCTTTTTTTCTAAGTACCATCTTATTCCTGACTCACATTCAGATTGTGGTCACCTATGGTCACATGTCTTTTCTGTTATGTATGCATAACAACCTCTTCTTTGTCAGATAGGTTTATTGTTCCTGAACATTTTCTTGTAGTCACAATTGAATATCTTTTTCTTTGGTTTTGAGTGAATTTTTCGAGGACCATTTCCCCAATATGTCAAGACCATAATCCAATATATCAGTCCTAAGGGCTAAGATATTTTGAATAATCAGCATTCCCTAAAGGTTGGAGGAATGCTGTAGGAGAAGTGGGTGATGTTCCCAAGTCTCCATTGTGGCACTTAGTTATAAAGAGTTCTGCTGTTTAATAACAATAACAATGGTGCTGGTAGTGATAGCAGTAGCAGCAACAACTCCCTCTCATACACATAGCTTTAAGGTTTACAAAGTGCTTCCTCACAATAGAACTGTGGCATATAGTGCAAGTTTCATGATAACCATTTTACAAAGGAAGAGACTGAATGGCAGAGGTGTGGATTGGCTTGTCCCAGGTAAGATGACTCCAAACCCAGATCTCTTAACTCTAAGTCCATTACATTTTCCACTATATCCCTCTGCCTCCTTAATATTTTTTAACAATTTTCTTCATTTCTCTTGACTTCAGTTTTCTCATTTGTAAAATGAAGAAGCTAACTATTACAAATAAAATCTAGTAGGAAAAGAGAGAGGAAAAATTTATTCAAAATAACAACAGAAATAGTCGTTTCTGTAATTTCCAGATGAAATAGCTGGAACTCTATCTACAAAGATGTGCACACAAGAATTATTATGATAACTTGTCTCCTCAATTCTGAGCACAATGTACGTTCTTAGCAAATGTTTGTTAACTTGACACTCTTTGCATAAATAAAGGAAGACAAATAATTAGAAAGATTAATTACTCCTGTTTGGCACATAATAATATGATAAAAATGGTAATGCTACTCAAATTAATTTATAGTTTTAGTCCCATGCAAAATAAACTACCAAAGAGTGACTTTCAAAGCAAGGGAAAAAATAACAACATTCAAGAATTTCAGAGAAATCCCCCAATTAATAAATGGTAGAATGATATTAATAAGTTTTCAGAAGAATAAATCCAAGCTATCAATAGCCTTATTAAAAAAACATTCTAAATCACTAATAATTAGACGGTTGCAAATTTGAAAAATATAAATTATAACAACTCAGGTACCACTTTACACATGTCAGATTGGCAAAAAATTCCAAAAAAGGGAAATGATAAATGTTGGTAGGACCAGTGGGAAACAGGTATATTAATGCACTGTTGGTAGAATGTGAATTGTTCCAGTCATTCTGGAAAACAACTTGGAACTATGCCTAAACAGCTCTCAAACTGTGCATACCGTTGGACTCAGTGATACTATATTATATCTATACTACAAAGAGATCAAAGAAAAACAATTCAAATATACAAAAATATTTATAGAAGCTCTTTTCATAGTGGTAAAGAACTGGAAACTGAGGAAATGTCTATCAGCTGAAGAATGGGTAAACAAGTTGTGGTACATATGTTTGGAATGGAATTTTATTGTACTATAAGAAATGATGGAGGGGCGGCTAGGTGGTGCAGTGAGTAAGAGCACTGGCCTCGGAGTTGGGATGACCCAAGATCGAATACAGCCTCAGAAAATGAGCACCCACACATAAATAATGACTAGCCGTGTAACCTTGAGCAAGTTACTTAACCCCAATTGCTTTAAAAAAAAAATAAAAAAGAGGGAGCCAAGATGGCGGAGTAGAAACAGCTCCTCCAAGCCACTCTGCCCCCAGATTCCACCCAAACTATGTAAAAGGGGACTCTGAACAACTTCTGGAGCCCCAGCACCCACAGAACGACACAGAGAAGCTAACCTCCCACTGAGGACAGCCCAGCAGCCCTGCAGGAAGGACCAGCGCAGTGGTCTGGGACCTGGCAGCGCACAGCATGCAGAGCGCAGGAAGCCCAGCTGAGCAGAGCCCAGGTCTGCGTGAGCCAAGGTTTTAGCCCCAGGGCAGCAGGGCCAGCATCTGGCTGGAGGAACCCCAGAACACCAGGAGCTGTGACGACTCCAGAATTATCAACACAGACATGCCTAGGACAAAGTAAGAGGTTAGTGTCCTATGGACTTTGGGTCCGCTATTTAGGGAATGTGTCAGTTCCCTCCCCTGGGGGCTAGAAGCCCCTGAGGAGACATGCCATTTGGTAGTTTTCAGAGGCAGTTCCAGCTCCCAGCCTGCAATTAATTGTAGGGAGATCCAGCGATCAGTCTTGGGGGGTAATTGCTCTTGCTTTAACCTCCCTGGATCTGGATTGTGATCTAAGGTGGAAGTCGTGGGTGGGTTTACAGCTTGCCAGAAACGGAAGTTGCCCCCCACACGTTCGGGACGAAAATTCCTCTATCTGGCCTTAAAGCCATAGTGTGGCAACAAGCCCAAAAGTCAAGTAATTAAGTGGCAACATGCCAAGGCAAAGGAAACAGAAAAATGCAACCCTAGACTCCTATTTTGGGGGCATAGAGCAGGAAAAGGACTGTGAGGTCAGAAGTCCTGCTCCAAAAGCCCCAGGGGAAAACATGAGCGGGTTGCAGGCCATAGAGGACCTTAAGAAGGACTTTAAAAATCAAATAAGAGAAGTGGAGGAAAAATTGGAAAGAGAAATGAGAAGGATGCAGGAAAAGTATGAAATGAGGGTCAACAGCCTGACTGAGGAAAACAACACCTTAAAAAATAGACTAACTCAAATGGCAAAGGAGGCCCAAAAGGGCAATGAGGAGAAGAATGCCTTAAAAAGTCGAATTTGCCAGATGGAAAAAGAATCTCAAAAGTTCACTGAGGAGATTCATGCCTTCAGAGTGAGACTGGAGCAAATGGAAGCTAATGACTTTATGAGAAATCAAGATGCTGTTAAGCAGATCCAAACAAATGAAAGATTAGAAGGCAATGTGAAATATCTCATGGGAAAAACCACTGACCTGGAAAATAGATCCAGGAGAGACAATTTAAAAATTATTGGACTACCTGAAAGCCATGATCAAAGAAAGAACCTAGAAATCACCCTTCAAGAAATTCTCAAGGAAAACTGCCCTGATGTTTTAGATCCAGAGGGCAAAATAGAGGTTGAAAGAATCCACCCATCACCTCCTGAAAAAGATCCCAAAAAGAAAACTCCCAGGAATATTATAGCCAGGTTCCAGAATTCCCAGATCAAGGAGAAAATACTACAGGCAGCCAGGAAGAAACAATTTCAATATTGTGGAAACACAATCAGATTAGCACAGGACCTGGCAGCTTCTACACTGAGGGATCGAAGGGTATGGAATATGATATTCCAGAGGGCAAAAGAACTGGGAATGAACCCAAGGGTCACCTACCCAGCAAAACTGAGTATTTTGTTTCAGGGGAAAATATGGTCATTCAGTGGAATAGAGGACTTTCAAGCATTCTTGAGGAAAAAACCAGAGTTGAATAGAAAATTTGACATCCAGACGCAAGAAGTAAGAGATGCCTGAGAAGGTAATCAGGGAAAAGAAATCAAAAGGAACTTATCAAAGTTGAACTATTTACATTCCTATATGGAAAAGCAATAACTGTGACTGATGATATCTTTCTCACTATGAAAATAATGGAAGAAGGGGCTGTGGTCATATGAATTCATAAGTGAACGTGTGTGTATATGGTTACAGTTATATATGGATAGAGGGCATAGGTTGAATTTGTTGGGAAGGGGGAATACTCAAGGGATGAAAGTATGAGGTGAGAGAGGAAAGTGGCGAGAGGAGATGGGGAGAAACTATCCCATGTAGAAGAAGCAAGGGGAAGTGGTTGCAAAGGAGGGGGAGAATAAGGAAGGCTAACAAGGCAAAACCACATTTACATTGAATTTGGTTCAGGGAGAAAATGACATACATACTAAATGGGATATCTCAACCTGCAGCAGGATAGGGGGAAGGGGGATGAGAGGAGGGATGATGGATGGGAGGGCATCCTTGGAGGAAGGGGAGGTTGGAAGTACCCACTATAGAAGAGGGACAGGATCATGTAGGGAATGGACCAGGTGGGGGGTGGGATGAGTGGGAGGGAATTATAAGCAGCCTTGTACAATATATCTACTATGATAATGTTTTGCATAGCTAGACATGTACAACATATACCGAATTACTTATCTCCCAAGAGGGAATGGGTGACAAGGGAGGAAGGAAATGGATCTGAAATTCGAGGTTGTAACATTAAATGTTTCAAATATGTATAAATACTAATACTAATACTCTTTTGCTTGTAATAGGGAGATAAGATGTGCAGGCATTGGGACACAAAGACTCACCTTCCTCTAATGGAAAAGTCGATGGGGGTATGGGAGAAGGTATGGGTGAGAGTAGATTGAAGGAAGTGATATCTTGTGGGACTACTATTCTGGGAGGTTGGGTAGGGGAATAATGGGGGGAAAATGATTGTAACTCAAAATCTGGCGGAAATGAATGATGTAAAACAGAAGTTAATAAAGCATTTGTTTAAAAAAAAAGAAATGATGGAGAGGTTGGTTTTATAAAACCTGGGAAGACTTGAATTAATTGATGCAAAGAAGTAAGAAGAACCAAGATAACAATTTATATAGTAACAATACAGTAAAGCCTTAGGAACGCTGATCAGCACAAATGGCACAAAGCACAGTTCCAGAGGACTCATGAAGAAACACGCTCCCACCGCTAGATAGAAAGGTGATGGCTTCAGAGTGCAGATTGAAGCATTTTTTAAAACATGGTTAATGCAGGAATTTATTTTGTTTGACCATACATATTTTTTTTAACAGATTTTGCTTTTCTTGCTTTCCCAATGGGTGTGGGGTAATAAAGATGAGAGGGGTGGAATTTGGAATTGAAAACAAAACAAAATTAAATTAAAAAAAGAAAAAATAATTTTAAAGAAATTTTAAAAAGAAAAATCTTATGAGAAATAATAAGAAAAGGGCTGGAAGGAAAGAGTCTAGTAATTACGTATCTCTATACTACAAACCGATAATCATTACAGAATTTGATACTCATTTAAAAATAGAAAAAAAAAAACTTGATCAATGGACCCAGAAACAATTACATATTAGTATAATGTTCAGTAAACCAAAGTCACCAGCTACTAGGATGAAGAAACTAGATCTGAATTATGAGAAGATTAGAGCCAGGAAGAACATGAATCTGAATGAACTACATGTAAAAGGTTATATCACAAACAAATTAGAGAAGATAAAATGCTTATGAATAAGAGAAGAAATTTTGACCAAAAAAGGGATAGAGATGACCATAAAAGACAAAATGGATAATTTTTATTACAAAAAACTAGAAAGTTTCTTTACAAATGCAATAAACAGTTAAGGTAAATAGTCAACTGGGGAAAATCTTTGAAGCAAATTTCTCTGATAAAGGTCTGATATCCATGCTTTATTTCCCAGTACTCCAAGGGTCAGAGGAAGTACACAGATAGTTTTCAAAAGAAGAAATATAAGTTATCAACCACCATGTGAAAAAATACACTCTAAATCACTAATAAGAGAAATTTAAAAATTCTATAATTCAGATAAGATTGGCAAAAACTATTTTCTTTCTTGTTTTTGGAGAGAAGAAGGCAAGGTAATTAGGGTTCAGTGACTTGCACAAGATCACACAGCTAGTAAGTGTCAAGTGTTGGAAGAGGCAGGATTTGAACTCAGGTCCTCCTGACTCCAGGGCTCTATTCAAACAAGGAAAACTATAAATTGTTCCAACCATTCTTGAAAGCAATTTAGAACTTCACCCAAAAAGTCATGTTTGTGCATATCATTTAACATAGCAATAATACTAGATATACTAAGCACATGCCCCCAAAGAGGTCTAAGACAGAGGGGAAAGACTCATATGTATAAAAATATTTTTTAATTATAGCAAAGAACTAAAAGCAATGTGGGATCAAAGCATTGTTTAGGAAATGGCTGAACAAATTATGGTATAGGAATATTATTTCTCACTAAGAAATGATGAAAGGGGCTACTTGAGAGAAACCTGAGATGATTTCTATTAACTGATGCAGAGTGAAGTGAGCAGAACCAGGAGAAAACTTTATGTGATGACTATAGTAACGTGAAGGAAAACAACTCTGAAATACTCACAAACTTTGAACAATGCAATGGTCAATCACAATTCTGGGAGAATTATGATGAAGCATCCTTCCCACCTTTTATCAGAGTGGTACAGAATTAGGGGGGCAGAGTCAAGATGGCGGAAAAGAAACAGCACTTCCACAGTGCTCCAGCCCACACCACTTCCAAATTTATGTAAAAGGAAACTCTGAACAAACTCTGGAGATACAGAACCCACAAAATGACACAAAGAAGCTAACCTCCCACTGAGGAAAGCCCAGCTGCTGGCAGGGAACAGCCAGCTCAGTGCTCTGGGAGCCAAGTCCAGGCCCACATGAGTCCTGAGTCAGAAGTTTTATCCCCAGGACAGCCAAGCCAGCAACCAACTGGAGGGACATCAGAATACCAGCAGCTGTGGCGTTTCCAGAATTATCAACACATAGATGCCAAGGACTAAGTGAGAGGCCAGTGCAGTATGGACTTTGGGACCAGTATTTGGGAGAGTGTCAGCTTCTTTCCCTGGGGGCGAGAAGCCACTGAGGAGCCACAGCACAGCCTGCCACAATGCAGTTTCAGCTCCTGGCCTGCGAACTGTGGGGGGACCGGGTGACCAGTCTGGTGGGGGGGGGGGGTGGGCGGTAATCACTCTTGCTTTAACCTTCTTGGATCTGGATTGCAGTCTGGGATGTGTAACCAGCTTGCCAGAGTGTGTGGAGGCTTCAGAGAGGGCACCCAACTAATACCTCCAGCAGCTGAGAAAACCCCAGCATTTGGGACGGAAGCTCCCCTGGCTGGTGGCAGACTCCTAATTGTGGCAACAAGCCCAAAAGTCAAGTAATTAAGTGGCAACATGCCTAGACAAAGGAAACAAAATAAACAGAAAAATTCAACATTAGACTCCTATTTTAGGGGCAAAGAGGATTGAAGTATGGAACAGGAGGAGGACTAGGAGGTCAGAAGTCCTGCACCAAAAGCCCCAAATGAAAATAGGAGCTGCCTACAGACCATAGAGGACCTTAAGAAGCAGATGAGAGAAGTAGGGAAAAATTGGGAAGAGAAATGAGAAAGATGCAGGAAATGTATGAAATGAGAGTCAACAGCCTGACTGAGGAAAATAACGCCTTAAAAATAGACTAACTCAAATGGCAAAGGAGGCCTAAAAGGGCAATGTAGAGAAGAATGCCTTAAAAAGCCAAATTTGCCAGATGGAAAAAGAATCTCAAAAGCTCACTAAGGAGATTCATTCCTTCAGAGTTAGACTGGAGCAAATGGAAGCTAATGACTTTATGAGAAATCAAGATGCTGTTAAGCAGATCCAAACAAATGAAAGAATAGAAAGTGATGTGAAATATCTCATGGGAAAACCACTGACCTGGAAAATAGATCCAAGAAAGATAATTTAAAAATTATTGGACTACCTGAAAACCATGATCAAAGAAAGAACCTAGAAATCATCCTTCAAGAAATTCTAGAGGTGGCTAGGTGGTGCAGTGAGTAGAGTGTCAGCCCTGGAGTTAAAAGCACCTGAGTTCAGTTCCGGCCTCAGACACTTAAAGCACACACAAACAAAAATCTAGCCATGTGACCTTGGGCAAGTTACTTAACCCTAATTGCTCTCCAAAAAGCAAAAAAAAAAAAGAAAAGAAATTGTCCTGATGTTTTAGACCCAGAGGGCAAAATAGAGGTTGAAAGAATCCACCAATCACCTCCTAGAAAAGATCCCCCCAAAAAAACTCCTAGGAATATTATAGCCAGGTTCCAGAATTCCCAGATAAAGGATAGAATATTACAAGCAGCCAGGAAGAAACAATTTGAATATTGTGGAAATGCAATCAGGATAGCTCAGGATCTGGCAGCTTCTACACTGAGGGACCAAAGGGCTTGGAATATTTTATTCCAGAGTGCAAAGGAGCTGGGATTAAAACCATGAATCACCTACCCAGCAAAACTGAGTATCATGTTTCAGGGGAAAATATGGTCATTCAGTGGAATAGAGGACTTTCAAGTATTCTTGATGAAAAAAACAGAGTTGAATAGAAAATTTGACATTCAGATACAAGAAGCAAGAGATGCTTGAGAAGGTAATCAGGGAAAAGAAATCATAATGAACTTATCAAAGTTAAACTATTTACATTCCTACATGGAAAAATGATAATTGTAACTGATGAAACTTCTCAGTATGAAAATAGTTGAAGAAGGGTATATGGACATTTGAATACATATGTGAATGTGTGTATATATGTTTACAAGTATACAAAGATAGAGGGCACAGGTTGAATTTAATAGGAAGGGATGATACTTAAAAGGTGAAATTAAGAGGTGAGAGAGGAATATAACAAGAGGAGATGGAGAGAGACAGAATGGGGTAAACTATCTCATGTAGAAGAGGCAAGGGAAAATGGTTGCAAGGGAAGGGAAGAACAGGAAGGCAAAAAGGCAAAACCTTATTGTCATTGAAGTTGGATGGGGAGAGAGTGATATATATACTAAATGGGATATCTCACCCTATAGGAGAGTAGGGGGGAAGGGGATGAGAGGGGGGATGATGAAAGGGAGGGGGGGGAGGGAAGGGGGAGAGAGAAGTTGGAAGCATCCACTTTTGAAAAGGGACAGGATCAAAGTCAGAACAGACCAAGTAGGAGGTAGGATAGGAGGGAGGGAAATGTAGTCAGTCTTTTACAATATATCTACTATGATAACGTTTTGCACAGCTACACATGTACAACATATACTGAATTGCTTATCTTCCCAGTAAGGGTGGGTAACAAGGGAGGAAGGGAATGAATCTGGAATTGAAAGTTTTAAAATCAAATGTTTAAAAAAATATAAATACTACTATTAATACTATTTTACACATAATTGGGAAATAAGATATACAGGCTTTGGGGCACAGAGATTCACCCTGCCCTACTGAAAAAGTCGAAGGGGGTATGGCAGAAGATATGGGAGAGAGCAGATGGAATGAGGGGATATCCTATGGAACTGCTATTCTGGGGTGGTGGGTAGGGGAAAAATGGGGAAAAAATTGTAACTCAAAATCTGGCAGAAATGATTGATGTAACCAGAAGTTAATAAAGCATTTGAAAGAAAAAAAAAAAGAAGTACAGAATTAGAACATATATTTTCAGATATGAACAATAAGCGAATTTGTTTTCCTTAGGTATGCTTATTTATTTTAAGGGAGGATTTTTATTTTGAGATGAGAGAGTTGGGAAATGGGGGGCTGATAGTGATGAAAGAAAAAAAGAAAAGAAAAATAGCATCAGTTAGTCGTTTAAAATATACAGAAGAAAACAGAGTAAATTTCAGAAGGGGAAGCACAAGACAGACAAGAAGCACACTTTTGATGCTATCTTGTTAAACTTTATATGTTTTTTTAAAGGAACAAACTATATAATAGAAAATCACAATTTCATATACAAACCCTTTTTCTGTTCTTGTTATCTTGAAATATTCATGTTTGGGGCAGCTAGGTGGCACAGTGAATAGAGCACCAGCCCTGGAGTCAGGAGTACCTGAGTTCAAATTTGGCCTCAGACACTTAACACTTACTAGCTGTGTGACCTTGGGCAAGTCACTTAACCCCAATTGCCCTCAAAAAGAAAAAAAATCATGTTTGTGGATATTTATATTCAAAATTAAAAAGAAAAAAGAAAAATGCACCAGCCATTGTGTTAGGCACTGGCGATATAACAACAAAAAAAGATATAATCCCTGCCCCCAAGGAATTTATACCCTTTATAGACACTGGTCTCCTAGCTCTTCCACCGTCAAAATGCTCCATCTCTCTGTTCTGGACATTTTCTCTGACTGTCCCACATACCTGGAACACTCTCCCTCCTCAACTCCACCTACCAACTTCCTTGGCTTTCTTTAAGTACCAACTAAAATCTCATTTTATAAGAAGTCTTTTTCATTTTAATGCCTTTTCTCTGTTAATTATTTCCTATTTATCTTATGTAGTTTCTCTCTCTCTCTCTCTCTCTCTCTCTCTCTCTCTCTCTCTCTCTCTCCACACACACACACACACACACACACACACACACACACACACACACACACTGCCAGAGGGGTACAAAACATAAAAAAGATTAACAACCCCTAGTTTACACCAAGAGTGAGTGTGTGTGTGTGTGTGTGTGTGTGTGTGTGTGTGTATGTGGTTGTTGTTTCCTCCAATTAGACCATGAACTCCTTGAAGGCAGAGACTGTCTTTTGCCTATTTATGTTTCCCTAGCACATTGTAGGTGTTTAATTAATGTTTATCAGCAGCAGTATCATAATCATTATCTTCCATCATGCCCCTGGAAGTTAGATCCAGGGTAATTCAAACTACCTTGGAGTTTGTACAGACCTCAGATAAACAAGCATTTAGCAATAGTATAGATGGTAGCTCTTAACCTGAAATCTTAAAATTACACCCAGGTTAGAATCTTCTTCACATTTAAAATCCATATACCAGTGAAGCTACAGCTAACCGTATGGACTATATCTCTTAGCTCAAATTAAAATCTGTTCATCCTGACACATACTGAATATTGAATTTCCCTTAAAAAATTCTTTCTTTCGTTCATGGCAGAGCCTGTTTTCTGCTGATCCTAAGCCATCTCTATGCCTCCACAATGAGGCATTAGAGTAGGACTTGAGTGGAAGCAACCTTAAAGCACTATATCAGTTCAACTCAATCCCACTGGCATTTATTAAGCACCTCCTACATTCCAGGAACATTATTATTTTTATTTTGTTTCTTTTTTTTGGAGGGGGAAGGGCAGGGCAACTGGGGTTAAGTGACTTGCCCAAGGTCACATGGCTAGTTAAGTGTTAAGTGTCTGAGGCCAGATTTGAACTCAGGTTCTCTCTCCTGACTCCAAGGCTGGTGCTCTATTCACTGGGCCACCTAGCTGCCCCCAGTCACATTATTATTAACAGGAGTAAAACTGTAAGCTTAACATTTTGACGTTGTTTGTTAATATGAGTAACTTCTATGAGTAAAAC